>CM076578.1:748980924-749265726 GCA_034641835.2 Pinus albicaulis
TGAGTGCGAGCACTTGGCTCAGCACAAGCAGGAGGGCAGGCTCCACACAAAGGAGGCGGAGAGCTGCAATCGACACAGGAGCAAGCCGAGCTACCAAAAACAAACGCCATCGCAAACCAGACGAGCGGAGCGGGGTGGTGTAAAAGCCAGGCAAGTGAAGTTAATGCCATGCGAGCTGGCGGAATAAATGCCGTGATAATGGTGCTGCAGAGGGCCATATGGCCACCCCACGTGAGCTCCATTGGGAGTCGCCAAGGGACTGACGTCCCATCAACCATAACGATCATCCGCATCCAGAATTATATTGTATTTTTTTGGGTCATGTTTTTATTTTTTATGTTTTAATATATATTTTTATTTACTTGTTATTATTTTTTTGTCTTTTTTTTTTTTTAGTTTTTGTTTTTTCAATATATTTACATTTTAAATATATTTGATTGGATATATATATCAAAATAAAAATTATGTAGAACTAATAATTTTAGGATAACAATTTTTTGTTGATGGTGTACTTTCTTAGTGACGATAAGATTATGGAAATGACATTTTTATTTTTCATAACCTTTAATATGTTTATTAGTTTCGATTTATTAAATTCAAAAGAAATATTATTTTAATATTAAATTATTACTATTATTACTATATTTGAAAATAAAAATAATATATATATATATATATATATATATATATATATATATATATATATATATATATATATATATATTTCTCAATAATGAAATATAGTTTTTAAAAAACATTTTGTAAATTTCAAAATCTTAACATTATTTAAAAATAAAATATTTACACAAATTTCCAAAAAAAACAAATGTTTTAATGCATAGAGTATCAAAAATTCCAAAATCACATATAAATTCATTTGTTTTATAAAGTTTTTCATTCATCATAACTGAAGTGTTTCCTATCTAGTAATTTCAATACATTATATATAAAAATATTATATTTAATAAATTGTTATTAATAAGATAAACTTAAAATAAAAATAAATTAAATGGTAATAATTTTTTAAAATAATATTAAAACCATGGATAAAATTTGTTGGAATTTTAAGGATTTTCATAAAAGTGACATTTTATCCTTAATGTCATTCTTGGAATTTTAAGGCTTTTCAGAGACATGATATTTTATCTTTAATACCATGCCCAAAATTCGTTGGAATTTTAAAACTTTTGATATTTTATCTTTAATGTCATGTCTATCGTTGGAATTTTAAGGTTTTTCATTGCCGTGATACTTTATCTTTGATATTTTTATTAAAGGATGTTCACAATTTACCTCTAAATAAAAATGCGTTATTCCATCATCAACACTTTTCGTTTTCAGGGTGTTATTTGCACATAAAAATTGACGACGTTATTCCAGCATCAACACTTTTCATTTTTAGGGTGTTTTTTGTACACAAAAAATTAGCAACGTTCTTCTAGCAACAAAAATTTTCATTTTCAGAATGTTTTTTCGTGCTTTTTTATATGTCTTTTTAGTTAGAGTTCTCATTTTGAGGTAACTTTGTTTATCACTTGATTGGTGTTGATGTATTTAAACATGGCTTTGTTATGTGCCAACTAAATCTTCTAACACACATGCTCAGGGAGGGCCATCCACAGTCTTTTAATTAGATTTGTTCTTATAAATGAACTAAGATATTATTGCTGCTAGGACTCAAAACATTGAGTGGTTGAATCTATCCATTTTACTCAGTGAAGGAGCCCCTACATTGCGTGAGCCTAGACTTGGCATATTCACATTCTATAAATAGATGCAATACTGTTTCATTGTTGGAGAGATAAAAGACACACCTTAGTGGATCATGAATTCCTCTTTTGGCCAAGTTTAATATTGTTAGAATTATTTTATGTGTGAGAATCCAAATATATATACTTATTTTGGGGAGTCCATTAGATTCCACATGTGTGATCATAACAACAAACAAAATAGAGGACCATCTGGAAAAATATGTGATTTATAACCAAGTTTTACATTGTAATTGAAAGATCCCCAACCCTTGGCATCCTCTTCTAATTTAGAGATGTGCATGCAACTAGATAAATCCAAGAGGAAATGAGAGGTGAGGTTTACAAGATGTGGTGCAATGATTTCCAAGTTCCATCCACACCATATGTCAAATGTTAGATATAAGTTGTCACTGATGGAAAATGCTAAGATGGTTGCAAGTAGATTGATAAAGGAACAAAGACTTTGGAGCCATTTTCACTATCACGAATAATCTCAAGTGCAATTAGAAACAACTCATATGGGTAGAGCTCTGGAAGAGCCTTCCGACAGTATGTTGAAGTCTAAAAGAGGCTTCCTCGATCAAAAGTTATTGTAGGTCAAAGTTCAACACTTAAAAAGGTTAAAATAGTAAAACCAGTCAAGGTTCTAAGTCGACAAGGTTTTGATTCGGGCTTGGATACACCCCTACTCCTGACCTATTTGGGCCTTCAGGCAAGCCGAGAGATAGGATAGTCAAGATTGTGCACAAAAGAAATAATCTTTGACCCCTGTCCCCCGACCATATGGGACCCATTCAAGCCTTCAGCTTAGTCGGAAGTCGGGAGCAAGTGCAGGTGAGCAACAAAGGAAATTATTCGACCCTCGACCTATTTTAGTTATTTAATTTTACAAAGAAATTAGTAAAAAACTAAGATGTAGGACCCCTCTTCAGCTGTACGAGTTGATAACATGGACCAACCAGAAGACAACACATGGCATGACTGTATTGGCTAAAAAAGATGACGGGGAAGCACAAGTGGAGCCACGATGGCACATGAAATCAACATGACATAAGCACAGGTGACATGGTAGTATGGACTAATGGAAACGTGGCATGCATTTTCTGCATTTTCAGGTGGCCAAATTAGGGTGACACATGGCATCACTCAAGGGTCACCACATGGCATGGATTACACAAGGATGATGTGGGAAAACTACGAGCTAGTCGGGGGAAAATGCTAGTAAAAATGTGCCGACCTTCGACTTTCGACCTCTCGACCTACATTGAAATTCACACCAAGGGGTGGTGTTTTGGTGAATTTTCCCCATGTTAATGAATTTACGGTTAGTCGAGTCTCAGTGCAGTTGGAAAAGAACAAAACTTGGTAAAGCCCCGACCTCGTTCAACCCCCAACCTCATTAGGTCTTGTTCATAGCTCCACAGTTATATGGGAAAAAGGGCCAACGTGCAGGTGCTAGTGCAATTTAGCGACAACGAAGGAAATTTGGCATTTTGTGCCATATTTGATGAAATCCATTAAAACAAGAACTGCATTAAACTGTAAATAGTGGCATGGACAAGTTAGCAACAAACTTAGCGACATGGATATAATTAGAGACATATTTAGCAAATCAACCAAACTTGTTAGTCATCCAAATTTAGAGAAGTCTTGATAAAACCTGTAAAATTATAGAATTGTAAAATTGGATAGTTTAACTCATATTTTCTTACAGAGGCAAGAGAGTAGAGTTTGAAGACTTCAATACCACATTCAAAAGACTTGAAATAAGTGGTAGATGAGAAAAAATATGAATTCATGCAATATAAAGAGCTAAACTTAACTAAAAGTTCAAAAACTAAAAATACCAGCTTAATTTCTATATAAGAACGATCAAATTTGCAAGAAGATATGTGTTCAAAGGTTAATATTGTTGTTGTTGTTGGTGTGTATAGTGGATTGATTAGTGATCAAAGATTGTTGAAGGTGTTTTTATGGTGTTTGGGGTGAGTGATTAAGATGAGGAAATTATTTGTTTTATGAAAGGATGTAGCCTTCATGATTTGAGTTTGAAAATGGTATGAAAGATGAATCAAGAAGGTCAAGCAAGTGGTAGATTGCAAATCATGCATTGTTGCTCCTTCCAGTAGTGGTTGGTAAATAGTTATGGGTTGTAGCTCCTTTCAGTAGTAGTTGATAAACTCAAGGATAGTTACACCTTTCTTTATTAGCTAGTAAACTTAGGGGTAATTGCTCCTTTTAGTGGTAGTTGATAAACTAGGGAGTAATAGCTTCCTTCTGGTTGCAACGAGAGAAATTTGTAAGAACAAGTAGAATATTTCCTTTATGAAAGTAATTGAAAAAAAGTTTGAAGAATTTATGTGTGCTATTTGTGCTTCTTGCGTTGATTTATGTGGTGTTCATATGAATGATTGCTGAAGTGTTTATTAGTGTCCAAATATTCTTTACTAGTGAAAGAAAGTTTTAAAATTCCCACAATACTTATTCACCCCCAGCCCCCCCTCCCTCTCAATACTGTCCTGGTTTTTAACACCATCCGAAGTCCAATTGGATATGTCAAAAAGAGTTTGCTCGCATTCCCATAAGAACTAAATCTCAAGGGGGTGGAGAGATTAGCTATTTTTGATTGGAGGTTATCCCACAATACTATACTTCCAAGGATTGTTATGCTTTCCATTGCTGGGGACCCAAGTAAGACATGCTTGTAAAAGAGGAATGACTGCTGACCTAAGCCTCTAGATTTGAGATCCACCTTTGGAAGGGGAGACTTGGTTTAGATAAAGATGCCTTTCACATAATAAATACTTCAAATGTAATGATCGCTTCCACTAGTCGTTGTTATTAGTTTCCATAACAACTTCCCTCCTAATTCTAGATTCACAAGGGAGGGGTTTTTCACACTTAGGCCACCATGGGTTAAGGGGTATTTCACAGTTTCCCATTTAACTAAATGAATTTTATTTGTATTTGTTTTTCCACCCTACCAAAGGAATTTCCTAAGATCTTAAGAAACAACATTACAAACCCCCATTGGAGCTAATGCCACTAAGAATTGGAATAGTGGGAGGGATGATAATACTAATTTTAGGAGGACCAACCACCCTGATAGGTCAAGCCATTAAACTGCCCATCTAATGAATTTTGATTTCAACTTTTCTAGGACTAGTTGCCAAGAGGGGTGGGGGAAAGATATAGAATTATGGGGATGCCTAAGCAATGAAATGAGTTCCATTCCCATTGAATTGGGATTTTCAGAATTTGTTGAATAAATACTTTCCTACTATTGCTGGCATTCTAGGTGAGTAAGAGTCTTTTATTTTTATTTATCAATCCTCCAAAGGCCTAAACAAATTGCTCCAAAATCCCATTAAATATTGTTTCTATGATTGCTGAGGCTCCTCCCATTAAAAGAGTGTCATGATCCAGTTGGCATGATTAATCTCTTTTACCCCCTTAATAATTCTTAGACTCAGGAGGGAGCCCAATATTATCTCCTGGTTTTGTTTCATGCTGAGAAAGTGAGCCATGAGAATGTATAGAAAATGGGACGAAAGGTATTATTTCATGAGTTCTTCTAACAACTCCATTTACTCAATTTTTTAATTTATTTATTTATTTATATCAGCTCATACTGCATTTCCTTCACTTACTTCCTTTAATTTTGTCGCATTAGTACAACCTTACAGATTGTCACTAGTGAACTTTATCTTTGTCCTTATCCTTGCTTGATCTAATAATTTATCAGTAACTTTTCTTCATACTCTTAAACATTTTTAAGGACATTTGTTAAATGTAATTCACCAAGGAATCATTCTTAACTTGTAATACAGCCCGTGGGGCTTGGTCCAGTGGTCAGTGGATGTTCTGTTAAGGCATTCATGCTGTTAAGCAAGTCACGCGTTCAATCCCCAACCTCAGTCGATCACCCGGGAGGCATGCGTGCGGGCTTTGCGTTCTCCCCTAGAGTTTATAGTGGTAGCTGGGGGTATTCGACCCCGTGTTACGCGAGTACGATACTTCCGTGGTTGCCGATTCCTCTCTCTCCAATATATATATATATATATATATATATATATATATATATATATATATATATATATATATATATATATATATATATATATATATATATATATATTAATTTCAATATCAATGAATGTATAAAATTACTAATAGTATTCCATACCCTTCTGGTATTAGAATTTATATAATATATATAGTTTACCTCAACCTATATATCTTTATACTATTGTACCCAGTGAATATACCATCCAATTAAACCCATATATTCTATACCCATTCTACATTTTTCACCCTTATGATATATATTTATATATACTAACCTTTGCAATGGCCTTTGTAATTAACATAAGTACATGGGTTTGGTCTAAAGTGTTATCCTAATTCTTCATATTTGATAACTCTATCACCATTTAACTTAAAAACAATTCTATGCACCTATCCCCATGCATATTAAAAATCGAATGGATAACCACGTTCATAATGAATACGATTTGGTATTATGGTATTAACCCTTACATACCTACCGTTTTCATTTTAAATTATATATATTCATCTCCATATTGAAAGGCATATCCCTTATATAACCCTTAATCGTATATGTAATATGGATGATGGACATAATGTATGGTTCGTTTTTGGATAAGATTTATATGCATTAAACTCCACAGTTAGCCATTTAACTCAACGACCAGACCAACTATCATTCCATTAATTCTTATCGTTTCGTATTTCCTAGACATTAAATCTTCATACCTATGGCACATGATCATAACATGGGCTTATTTGTGATGGAGACATATGTAAGATTGATTTGTTGTAATTTAGATGGTGTAGATTAATTTGTATTTCCCTCTAGTTCGAATTGACTTTGCTAGGGTTTACAGTTCTTGTTTTGTCATTTTTCATTTGGGTGAATTTTAGCAGAGAGATATTTCCTCTGTCTTTCGTCATTGCTCCAGTTCTCAGTATGGAGAACGAATCAGATACAACTTGCACTTCCTCCTTGGAATTTCACCTACGCTCATTATCCACTCAGGTAATGTCTAGTTCCTCATTACGTTTTCATTTCATCATTTCAGGATTCAATATACAATTGTTATCAATACAATTTACAGAAATCGTTTGGATTTTTACTTTATTTGTTATATAACTATGCCTTCATCTCATTCGAGCTCTTATACTAACTTTTTTTTCTCCTTGACACAGATTCATAACTTCCTTACCTTTCGCAAGTATTTTCTAGTGCTGCTCAGGCATTTCCTCATGACCAAACAGAGGTAAGATACCTCTATCCTTCCTACGCAATTTATCAACTTGTTTCTGCGTTTTGAAACGAGATCGTGTTTTCAGTTCTCTGAATGAGAACTCTCGGTTTATTGCGTTGTTATTTTTTGTCAATGTCTACCCTCTGGTTTCTGCGTTTTTCACTATTGTATACATGTTTTAACGATTTCACTCCCTATATGGATCAATCGTTCTTCTATGCAATTATTGTGTTTCATTTACAAATTTAAAATCGAATGGTAACACAGGCTTTCCCGAAATTCGATTTGGCTTCTCCTTTGAATGACGAAAGGTTTTATCATTACATGTATAAGTTTTAATTGGAGGTTAAAATAGATTTTTCCCCAAATCTATTTAACTCTCCACTGCCAAATCATTAGTTCCTGGGATTAATGTATACCCATTGTTACTGGATTTTCAAATTTAAGCTTTTAATTTTATTATCATGAACAAGATTAGTTTGTTTTTGTATTAATGTATCGTTTCCCATTTTCGTTACTTATGTACGACTAGGTATTTCCATTCTCCACTGTACGAGTTTATTAATTAACTAAAATCGATTTGGTTAATTGTAACCCGTCTTTCTCTCAATGGATATCGTTTTTATTTTTAATTAATGTCGTTGCATGAAATTTCGATATGCCATTTAACCTTTCCAGTATTTTAATTATTGAACTCATTTTAAATTTGACATGAAAATTCTCTGTTTATGTATTAATTTTACTATTTCTTGTTGTACTAATAAAGAGGTTTCTTAACGTATTTCGATCTCACATCGAAATAATCTCCTTCAAATGTGAAGGTGTTAGTTTATTTCAACTCTTTATATTTTGTTTGCCGTCGAGGGTTTCCAAAGTTAAACTTCATTTAATTCCAGATTGATTTAACAAAGGTTTCTTTTAATTCTTTTACAAAATATTTAAGAATTATAGTTTAACAAAATTTTATCTATTTGTTGTCTGTACAACAATAATTACCTCCTCAACATGCAATACCTTTAATTCACTTTATTGGTTTTTCATGGCTTCGTCAGAGGTATGAAATTTCATTTTCCTTGGAACTTAAATTTATGAAATTTCCCAATTTCACTATTGTTTTCAAAATGCTATGAAATTATATCTTCCCCTGTTATAAAATTTACAGAGTCCATTAAATTTGGATATCTGCAGATTCTAATTTCGTATAAAAAGATATTGTTCTGCTTTGAATTTAATTCTTATTAATTCTCAGAATAATTTTTCTTTTTATACTATGATCCTGGAAAAACCTCTTTTTCCAGATTCACATAATTTCCGCAATTCTGTCCCGATACCTTGTACCAAGTTTTAGTCCTCGTCATAGGTAACTAATATTCAACTTTGCAATTTAATTAGGGAATCAACTCTGCATTTTAATTAATTTCAGGGTTCACATTTATTAAATTCTTTTAATTTTCTGAAACTCATATTTTTCTATTGTCATGTATAGGAGGAATCTCAATCCTTCAGGTTCCTTAGACAAGTATAATTTGAAATATTAATTATTATAGGAATTGCATATCTTTTACTATTTATTTTGTTCTGCCTGATATTATTCTAACACAGATATGTGTGTTTCTGTACAGGTAATTTCTATTTCCTGAAATTCCACTACAGTTACTTCCAATTTTAATTAGAAGATCTGACGACACGTTTCGTCTTCTTCTAGGTTGATCATCCAAGTATATAGATTTCAACAATATGTATCTAATGATGTTTACCAATATCAACTCTACATGTTGTAGTTGAATTTATTAATTTGATGACTTTCAGTCAAGATGTAAATAACTATTGTAACTAATATTTTTATTGAAGTGTACTATGTTTTTCTATTCAGCTCTATAAGAGGGAATTCATTTTTTCAGAACTATTATATAAATTTTATACATATTCTTTTCAATACATATATGTCTCTATATGTATGAATGTTCATAAAAAAGGAATTATGTAGTTTAAATCTGAAATATGTTTATTTTGCAGATTTCTACTTTCATTATTTACTTGCAGTTAACCTCTCAATTGTATATATATAATTACAATATAGGTTTACATAACTAAACTATGTGTTATTCACATCTCTTTGTATTTTCCCTTAATTACAATTATAATTATAGTTGATCGAAATTGTATTGTTTGTATCTGTAATAAAAGTTATAACAGAGACCTAACAACAGATTTAGACCCTTCCTTCAGGGTTCAATGATTATGTGTGTTGGTCAAAATATTTATTCCAGTCTATGTAACCATACATAATAATTAATTATATAGGCTATAGTTAAAGTTTTGTTAAATACACTATGACAAATATTTTTCTATGAACACAACAATCTGTTATTATTAATTTATAGTTACAGATATAAATCTTTTAACTATAACTCATAACTTAACCATATCTGACTACATCAAAATATCATAAAGATAACAAAAATCACAAGATAGAATTTAACAGAATGTGCATACCAAATCTAGTAAAGTCTATTTTCCACCCAACCTTGAGCTTAATCCACCACTCCCCCCGAGCATAGACCAATTCTTCCACAATGTATACAACCTCTTCTATAACTAGGAATAACTTATTTAAGCTTGCTTTCCCTCAACATATTTCCATAACTGCGTCTAGTTAATTTGGGATGTTGTTTTCCCTTAGCCTAGGCTTTACTTTTGTTTTTTCCACCAACGCTATTTAAAACTAGATTTTTCCTCTTTAGTTTTATTTTCACCTCTTCTTAGTAACTTTCCACTTTACTGAGGTATTTATTAGGTTCTTATCTCCCATCTAATATTTTTATTTTATTTTATTTTTCTCCAAAAAAATTTGGAGAATTTTGGAAAAGTCTTAGGATTTTATTCCATCCTCATGGATTTGAAATCATGGTCTCCAATTTACTCTAGTCTTTTCACAATAATTAAATCACATTTATTTAATTCAAAAATAATATGTCCACATATAGTTTTCCTTTAGGTCCACTTAACCTTAGGATTCTCAACTGTCTAAATAAAAGCAGAAAATATGGATATTATAGTTCTCTTGAGGCCTTGAAAAAACCTGTTGATTTACCATTTACCAATGGGGAAATCCAAGCAGAACCAACATAGGTCGATATTAAATTAATAAATTTAAGGTTGAATCCACATCAAAGAATTATTGCAAAGAGGAGACTATGATGGACTCAATTAAAAGCATTGGTCATGTCCAACTTAATGATCGTTCATTTTTCTCCTGTTGCTTTGTTTGAGTGTATTTCCTCTTGGATAAGGATAATTATCCATGATTTTCCTTTTTTTGGAACGAATCCCCCATGATTTTTTGAGATGAATCCCGAGAGAGGAGGTTTTACCCTATCTGATATAATGTTTGTGATTATCTTGTACGACACATTATAGAGAAAAATAGAATGAGACTTGTTAAAAGAGGAAGGGTTAACTTTGTTTGGTAGTAATTCCAAAAAGGATGAATTTACCTCTTCCCCCATCCTTGATTAATGAACATGTGAGATCGTTCAAATCATGTTAATCTTTATGATTTTCCAACATGATGTGTGAAAATGAGTAGAGAAACCACCATGACCTGAAGCATTTTCAAGATTAAAAGAGTTAAGAGCTTGCCATAATTTGTAAACTTTAATTGGCTACATCAATTTATCATTGTCCTCATAAGTGACTATTTGAGGAATGTGCTCCATCATATTGCATCCACATTTTCTATTGGTTGCCCTAAATATAGAGATGAAAAATGTGTCAAAGTGGCATCTCTAATATGTTCACAGGAGTCTCAGGTATCTCCTCTATCTAAAATTACTAAACTTAGATTGTTTCTTCAAATAGTTGCTTAGCTTTCTCGTGAAAGAACCAAGTACTTCAGTTCCCTACCTTCGGTCATATACTTTGATATTTGAGACACCAAGTTTCATCTTCATTTCTTATTTCCTTTTGTAGTTTTTGGAATAGTTTTTTTCCCTCCATAAGAAGGTTTGTGGCGAAGGGGAGTTGATCCATCTTCCCTTTAATTTCCCCCAACTACTAGTTGGGAGAGAGAATGGGTGATTATGTTCCTGCAAACTTGAACTTGAACCAAACTTTGAATCACAACTCGACCTTCTTAATATTCTATTCCCAAATGTAGATTGGGAGCCATCAATCCATTAGTACTATGCATTTCAGACAATTATTAGAAAATTCAAATCTTGAGTCTAGATAGGATTATATCGGAAGGGGAGAGCGACATAATTTTCAAGGGGGTGATGGTTAAGGCTATTGGAAGATGATTTAAACCTCCTTACGCTAGGATTTGGGATAAGGGTGAGACATTTTACTTAAGGAGTGAGCTATGAATTAAGATGTGGTCTAGCTAAGCTATGAATATGTCTAGAATCTATACATCTATTAGACGAGGTGTATTTCCCATTAACAGGTTTACTAGATGAAAGGAGGAGGAGATGTAATGCATCTTTTCTTTGAAGGGGTCTTTGACCTTTAAACCTCCTTTTGTTCCTAGACATGTAAGATTGTATTAAAGTCTCTTATAAAAATACTATGGCTTCCCAAACTCTATATTTCATATTTGATAATGAGGACCAACATGCTATTTGTCAGAGTATGCATTAGCATATAAACATTAATGAAATTATAGGTCTTACCAGAAGGGTTGTGAATAAGGCTCACAATTATATAGTGTAAGGATAAAATTTCATGGATGACATGAAACTAAATGGAGGAGTGTATTATGCACAATCCTCCTGAAACCAATCTTGAAATGTTTGTTTTTGCTATGCTTCCTCTCCATACTAGTTTGTTTTTTTGGAGGAAGATGTCTTCCTCCAACTTGGTCTCCTGAAGAAAAATGATTTATGGTTTCTCGATCTTGATAAATTCCTTGACGAATTTCCATTTTTCTTTGCTACATGTTCATAGATAGAAAAGTATTGCCTACAGCTGGGGATCATTAAGGTCCCAATTATACCTTTATCCATTTAGTGTAGCGACGTCCACTGGTATGTGGGATCAGTTTCCACCGAGGAAGATTTTCTCCTTAAAATGAAACTTTCATTGAAATGCTCATAAATATTTGAAACACTCATAAATATTAAATACAGGTCTAAGCTATTATAACAAAGTTACCAACTTAAGGAGAACTGTAACCTCAAAATGATAACTTTAACACTAAAAATCCCCTATTTTTTCACAAAAAACATGAAAACACACCACAAAAACTAAAAATGTTGATTTTTGTGCATTTTGTTTTTTGAAATAAACATGAAAAATGTTGATGATGCATTAACATTTTGTTGTTGTTAAAATTCCAACTTTTTTAACAATGACATTAAAAATAAAATATCATGACTCTAAAAAACTTTAAAATTACAATAGTTTTCAATGACAACATTAAAGATAAAATATCACGACTCCAAAAAACTAATCATTCCAACTGTTTTCAACCATGACGTTAAAAATAAATATCATGACTCTAAAAGACCTTAAAATTTTGACATTTTTCATCCATGGAGTTAAAGATAAATATCATAACTCCAAAAAAACTTCAAATTTTTCAGCCATGGAATTAAAACCAAATATCATGACTATAAAATTCCTTAAACTTTCAACATATTTCAAGACCAAATATCATGACTAAAAACCCTTAAAAATGAATACCTAAATCAAAGAGCCGTTATACCAAATGCTAAATGCATATCTCTTTTAAAATTTTAACCTAAGACGACTTGACACACTGCAACTAAAACTTAAAAATCAACCATAAAATTGACATGCAGTGGGGGTATAGTTGACCCATTGCAATGAAAACTTAAAAATCAACCATCAAATTGACACACAATGGAGGCAAACTTAATTCATTGTAGCGAAAAGTCAAAAATCAACTATCAAATTGACACATAGTTGGGGTCGAGTAGCTAGTCAAACATCGACACAACTCTTGCAGCAAAAAATAAAATAAATAAATAAATAAAAGAGAAAAATTCAAACATATAAAAAAATTAAAAAAAGGGAAAAAGAAATAAAATAAAAATAAAAATAAAAAAACCCTGACGCCAAATGGTCGGCCCCGAAATTCGCCCCAATATATATATATATATATATATATATATATATATATATATATATATATATATATATATATATATATATATATATATATATATATATATATATATATATATATATATATATATATATATATAGTATGTTTTAATAGTCTTAGTCTTTAAGTGCGACTTTTTGGCGTTTGGAGTGGATTTATAGCCGAAATTCAGCGAAATAATTTGTGGCCAAATTTTGATTTGTATTATTTAAACTACTTTTTTTTTACTGCATATATGAATTCAACACCCTAAAAAACCCATGGGGCACTTTCGATCGTGAAGAGTTCACCTGTCAAACTTGTCATTTTAATGAATCTCTATAAGATTCTAGACAAATTGGATCGAATATAAACCACAAGACTTTCTAAAAAGTTGCAATTAAAGAATACTCGATATGTTTTATATGATATTAAATTTTTTTATTTATATTTTAATATGTTTTTTCTTATTATTCATTACTTTTTCAAAATTTTGTATTGTTTCTAAATTTGTTTTTAATTTTATTGTTTCTTTTTCATTTTGAGGTATATTGCTTCTTTTTCATTTTGTTTTTAATTTTATTTTTCAATTTAAATAATATTTTAATTTTTTTATCTATTTAATTTTTTTTCCATTTTAATGTATTTTGTTTTTGTTTTGTTTTTAATTTTGTTATAATTTTAATATAATATATATATTCTTGTTCCAAAAATATTTATATTGTTTAAAAACGTTTTGATTTTAATTGATTTATAATGTTTTTTGGGTAAATCTTTTGCTTTAAATGTTTTTAAAATTTTCCTTCTATTATTATTTTATTTTTGTTTATTTATTTTATATATATATTCCCATGGAAAAATCATAATTTCCATTTATTATAAATGGAAGTTACACCAACGATGGGGTGATTAACTGTCTATCCAGTTGTCACATGTGAGGCCATTGGGGCCTTCTCACTCTCCACGCACTCATTAAATCCTCACTCATGTGCATTCCCAACATTCATTTCTTCTGCACGATGTTTGATTCTGCACAATCTGTTGTTAAATTCAAGGGCTGACTTGTGTATCGGTTGATTTTGGAAGCTTTAGCGATGAATTTTGGTCGGGAGGAACAAGGTGTATGGCTCTAGTTCCATGGAATCTCCCTGAAGTTTCAGCCTTGGTTGAGAGGTGCAGCAGAGGTCAACAACACTTTGACGTGGGTCAAATTCTGCCATATGCTTTTCCCTTGGGATCCGGGCATCCAAATGGGCGGGGAACCAAGTCATTTTCAAGCTTTTGCTCGTTATAGGGTCACACTAAGAATATAAAATTCTTAGGGTTTCCAATATTCTGTGTGGGGTAAGGAATATGTATTTTCAAACTCTTATGCATGTCTTTATGTTTTGAGGGTTGCCTCTTTGTTTTTTCGTGGTTGCGTTGTCGATGGTTCTTCGTTGGAATTGTTATCACTCTCCCCAACTTCCTAAGGCTGAAAATAGGATTGGAGAAAGGTAACCACAAACCAAACTTTAGGTCAGGTAGCTAGCCCTACTAGGACCAAAGAGGGATCTCTCGTTGTCACTTTTACAGTCAAAGGAATGACTGAGTATCTGATGATCTTAGGCTATGTATATAAGCTCAGTAAATATGATTTGTTTGATGCTTTTAGTGCTAGATAGAAAAGTCAGTGAGTAGATTGTGTATAAGGGTTTTAGGTATGAATTCCAAGTTGAATTTGCAGAGAATATGAGAGGCAAGATACGTAGCTTGAAAGAATTTTAATAGGTCATTTAGTATAGGATGAATTAGAAGAGAGTTTGAATGAGCACTGAGGTGAATTCATTTAGTTTACAAGCAAATAAACGTAGAAATGTAAACCTTGTCTAAAATTGAGCATGCATAAACATGATTTCTACTAATTTACTTACAAGATAAACATATATGAAGAAGAATACATGGTATTAAGCATGAAATGATAAACATACATAAGAAGAACATATGCTCCAATGCATACCACAAGTGTCTCAACACAATTCCTACAAATTTGTCTCTGATTTCATTTCAAATCGTTGATTACAAGAGCTCCACTACAATATGAGACTATCCAACCCAAAAAAAGACTAAACATAGTATACTTACAGAAAATATGGAATATGACATCTCATCAGGTCTAAATCCCATCCAAAATGGATCATAAATACACAAGATGAGTCATTTCCTAGATTCTAGGGAGGTTAGAAACAATTCCCTGAATTTTAGCTATGAATTAGGAGTGTTTGTCACTTACATTAATTACATATTCCCTCACGATAGGAGGAAAAAACCAACCCAATAACTCTAATTCCAAATCATAGGACAACAATGCTCGAATTTGTGACCATTTCTGAGCTTCAAAAGTGTCATGAGGAATCCAATGCTAATTTGTGACATTCTTGACAGGAGGGTAACAAAAATTTGTAGAAGCATAATAGAACTTTGGAGGCACTTTTGAGGAACTTTTAGGAGTCCAAATCCACTTCTGAAAGAACGATAAAGTAGCCCTATGTGTCTAGTTTCCAAAGGATCTTGAATTTTGAAAAATGGACCACGAGAAGGTCTTAAAAAATCCATTCTCTGAAGGTTACTCCAAAAGCATAACAAAGGGTCGAAAAAGGTGGCAGAAACATGAAAAATGAGTGGTTTTAAAGCTTTTTCTCCAAAATTACAGCTTGTCATGCCATGGGGGTTCCTAATATGTGATGTACTCATCAAAATACATCCATCCATCTAAATAAATCATCATTTGGATTCCCCCAAAATAAGAGTAACAAAAGTTCGTTACCCTTCTGCAATGAGGAATTTCCAAAATTTTGCAAAAATCACATAAAATACCAATTTTGATAAAAACTTCTCAAAATTGGTTCTATGGGACCCATGAGAGATGGGATAAATAGCCAAAGAAGCTTCAGCCAATAAGTCCAAGCTATCCTTCTCTTTAAGCTTCATTTGTTCCTCTTTTAGCCTTTTCTTCAATTGTTTCAACCTTATTTGAGAAATGGTGTTCCTGGTGCGATAGTGGTTTGCCATGTGTCTTTGCAGCTTATTGTCCCTCTTAGCCCTCTTTAAAAGCTTCTCCAAATGATTATTAACTCTTGACAACCAAATCTCTTTGTCTTCATTAATCTTCATGGCAATAAGCTCATTAAAGGTCAACTCTTCAGTTGGATGAGTGGATTGTCTTTCTTGCTACAACGCCCTTTTGAGGCCTCTTGTTTTTGGTCTTCTTGTTTGTGTTTCATCCTCCATGTCTTACATTTGGTCAAAAATAATAATCTCCTTACCTTTACCTCAGTTTGCCTCTATCTCGGACTTGGGCTTTCTTTGTAGGAGTTGATTCACTTTCAATTGAAAATATTCTTGCTAAAGGAAAGTGATTTGAGATTTTGCAATGGAGAAGATCTCTTTCAATTATGCTATTTCCTTATCTTTCTCTTTGATGATATCTTCAGCTGATTCGACCTCCACTTGCTCTGCTACCTCAGCCTCCAATGGCGTTGATTCATTATGCTGATGCAAAAGAGGTTGCTCCTCTATCTCACATTGTTCCACAATGGTGTCAAGTGTAAGAATATTCTTGGCAGAATTAGGCGCAAATACTTGTCTCTTCCCCTTCTCATAGGTGTGAGTAAACTCAAAAATCCTAGGAGTATCTTAAGGTTGGTTAGGCATGCTAGAAGAGCCAACCTCCATTGGTTGTGCTGATGATGTACTAGGCAATATAGAAGGGCTAATGGTAGGTGTTGAGGACAATCTTTCTAAGAAATTTTCCCAAGTCATGTAGATGGAAAACAAGTGATGCAATACAATGAGTTTGATTAGACCATGATGAAAAATACTAGTGTGATGATCTTGTATTCTACTCTGAACCTTCTCAGTCATCTTAATCAAACTCCTGTACAAATAATATGTCAAATCAAGTGTTTTGACATAGGTGAAATGCATCAAAAGCCCGATATGATACCTATACAACCTGGAGAATCTTCCTTCACATGTGAAGTACTTCATTATGAACATAATCAAAGGAGCATACTTTTTTATGAGGTGTCTGAAAGGAAAAAGGTATTCTGGCTCCTCTCTAGCATGAGGCTTGAGAAATTGTTTGTAGTTTTCAATGTCTAACTCCATGCCTTTGAACCACTGCTCTCCATGAGAATGGATACCTGTTGATGAAGAAATTAGGTCTGATGATATACTTATCTCCATACCTGAAATAGTGACCTTTCCCATGCTGTAGCTTTTTGCAAATAGGTTGGTCAATTGAAGATGATACCCCTCTTCCATGAGCCCGTCACAAAATCTCAAACACTGAGCTCTCTCAAAGCATCTTCTGACCAATGGCGAAGCATTAATTTCATGCATTGTGAAGGGTTATAGACTGAGGTGGCTCCCTCCCTTGAAGTTATTCGTGTCACTTTCAATTGTGTTTTTCACTGGAATGATGAAGACCCTAGAGCATTAATGAGATGGGTGAATGCATGGAAATCTGGAAAAACAGAGTGTAGGAAAGTGTGATTTTAGAGGGTGAGATGAAGGATCTTGAAACTGAGAGAAATTTAGAAAAATTGAGTGGGTTGTGTTGTGTGTTAGATTCAATTTGTGGGTGGAATGAGGGAAAATGAGTGTGAGGAAGGTGACAAAATGATAAAAACACAGGAAATTCCCAATTTTGATTGTGAGAATAGCTAGTGTAGTGGTAAGGTAAGTTGATAAGATGAAATGAGGGTGATGGAGTAAAAATTATAAGAAAAATTTAGTGAATAAGATGGCATCTTAGCCCCACAGTGAAAGTGGAATAAGGAAAAATAGATAAGTGTAGGGTGGAAAAATATAGCAAATACAGAAAATTTTCAAGGTTTTTCACTGTGGAAAAGCTAGATTCTAGGGTTTGGTAGTATTTGACATGTTAGGAATGGTGTAGATGATAGGAGTGTGGGGACAGGGTGTATGAAATGTGTGGGTTAGGGTTTAGATGATAGGTTTATGGTTTATGTAGGTGGGGTAGGTTAGGGTTTGTCAAGTTAAATATATATATATACATTGACAAGTGACAATATGAAGAAAAGAAAATGAGCATGAAAATGTTTAAAACCTTCAAAAATTCGACCAAAAGATGGCACGAGAGGTGAGATTTACCTTTAATGAAGATGCTACAAGGTAATGGAGAGAATTTTTGAACTTGTTTGGAGGTTTTCCAAGCCCTAGACCGAAAACTGATTCTTTTCCATAAGCGTAACACCACCTACAAAAGCGTAACAACTGCTGGAGGAAAGCGTAACAATGTGGTTAAAAACGTAACAGTGTTGGCTGCACAACGCCTACGCAATACTCAAAAGTGTGACAAATGTTGCACAATGCCCTCCAAAAGCGTAACACCTATACCCATAAGCATAATAACGCAGTCCAAAAGTGTAACAAGAGTTGTTTGAAGGGTAGCTAATGGATTTTTAAGTGATTTTGAGCCTTGATTTTTGGAGTTTAGACCACCGTTAGAGGGAAAGTGAGGTAGATAGATGCTCTCTCACACATCAAAGGGTAACAATGAGTGGAAAATATTTATGTTTTTGCCTTTTATAAGCTTGAAATGACCCTTTTGTCCTTTGACACTTGAAAATGACTTTTTGAACTTTTTGTATTTGGAAATTACCCTTTTAAGACAAGACAAGTTGTCTTTGAATTTGGAAATGACATTATTGTTATTGAATGAAATGATAAGTCATAATTGACTTCTTTGAAGCTTTAACACTTGGAATGAATTTTTTTCTCCTTTTAATAAGATAGCGAGACATAATTGAACTTTTAATGAGACACTAAGACATAATTTGCTTCCTTTGAAATTTTTTGACACTTGATTATTTGAAACAAGACATATGATCTTTATTTCATTTCCTAAACATACTATCTCCCTCTTTAGGGTTTTTTGAGTGGAATGGAGGGTTGTTGCCTTGTTTTAAGTGACAATTTGAAAATTTTTCAAAGGCATAGATGAGCCTCGACAATGACCTATATGAGGTGGATTGACATAACCCTAGACCTTTTAAATGATGATGATGGAGATGACCTTGATAATGATGGTGGTGATGAAAGAGATGAAGGAGCAACATACTTGACCTAGACTTTTTCAGTGACCAAAATTATTTTTTGAGAACTTGTTTGAAAAAGTAAAAAATTTTGAACTATGACTTTATGGAAACCAACTGAAAGAGTTATTTTTTATCGCTGACATACCTGAGCTAACATTGGCTCCAATTGGGGATGGAAACTCCTTTAGGAGGTGTCAAGAACACTGTAGATCATGTTGCCTTACCATTGGGAAATGGAGTCAAACTGGACATTGAAAAACGTTGACAAATTACAAATGACTTTGACTAGAAAAAACTGACTTGAATCTGACTTGACAACTGGCTCAAACTTTTTTGAAATTTTTGAAAGAAAACATGAGTTGAATGCAGAAGTCTCATGGCCTTATCCTCCGGCCTCAAACTCCTGCAAAAACTTCCTTATTTCTTGGATATCAAATTAAAATGATATGTACAATGAAAATGAATTTCATCTTCATTGATTATGTAAGATAATGTTTGAGGAACCTACAATTGATTGGTCCTCCCAACACTTCTTTCCCTTCAAGACCCTCTAGTAGAAATGCTTTATTAACTTTGAATGCAATGATCTTGTAAGGTCCTTTCCATAGATTGTCAAACTTTCTGTGCTTACTCTTGTCTTCATTCCAGGCATCCTAATGAAGAACAACATCTCCAAGCTTGAAATCATCAGCTTTGGTCTTCCTATCATAAATATTTTGTATTTTCTCATGAAGCTTTGAAGTATGACTCAAGACTTCATATCTTGACTATTGTAGATGGATCAATTGGCTGATTCTTCGGTGAATTTAATTTGGATCACTGTCGATCTCTTATAGACTTTTCATCACCGGTATATCTAGAGAAGTAGGGAACACCTTGTCAACACCATACACAAGCTGGAAAGGTGACACGATGATTGATCTCTTTGTGATAACTCTATATGCCCATAGAGCATTGGTGAGCTTTTAATGCCAATTCCTCTTGTTTTCTTGCAACATCTTCTTCATTATGTTCACCAAATATATTTTTTACGATTCAGAAATCCCATTGCCTTGAGGATAGTATGTTGTGGAATGACCAAGCCTAATGTGATACTTATCACAAAATTCAATCATTTTCTTAGACTTAAAGGCAGTTGCATTGTCATTAATGATTTTGTGTGGACAATGAGACAAAATTTGTTTCCTTTGAACTTTTTTGACACTTGATCATTTGAAACAAGACATATTATCTTCATTTCATTTCCTAAACATGCTAGCTCCCACTTTAGGGTTTTTTGAGTGGAATGGAGGGTTGTTGCCTTGTTTAAAGTGACAATTTGAAATTTTTTCAAAGGCAGAGATGATCCTAGACAGTGACCTATATGAGGTGGATTTACATAACCCTAGACCTTTTATGTTATGAAACCAGGTCCAAAAATAGAAGAAAAGAGAGATCAATGCCTTAGAAACAAGCCACTTCAAGGGGGAAACCTCCTTTACATTACATAAATGAAAAATTCTTGGATGATACAAATGACAAAACCTCCTTTCTATATATAGGAGTCCATTGGGTCACAATATAATCCCAGCCAACCTACCAATAATAATGTAAGGGAAAAATAATAACAATATGGGGGTTACAAGGGTACAACAATTACAATAAGGGGGAAACACTAACAACAATAAGAGACTACACTAGTAATATAGGGACCTAACATTCCCCTCTCCTTCAAACAAGTGTTGTCCTCAACGCTTGATTATTTCTTGATGCTTCTGTAAAAAATTCTCATCCTCCCATGTGGAATCTTCAATGGGTATGTTCTTCCACTTGCTGAGATACTCTGAGATTGATAAATTTGGTAGTTGTCGAGTTCTTGTTTATGTAACTTCTTCAGAACTTCTTTCGCTGCGATGTTGATCTTCATGTTGTTCCATTTGATTCTGCACCAAAGTTAGTTTATCCTTTGAGAGTTGGAGAACTTGTTGTTGATGCTCGATGTGATATTCCACTACTTTATCATCCATAATAGCTTTCATTTGATCCTTAAAACCATCCAACTTAGCCTCCATTTTTTCTTTTAAACCTCTATGTCATCCTTGATTTCTCTTTGTAAGATCGAAATTTGTTGAACTTGGTACCGTAATTTTGATATCTCATACTGCAACTCTTCCTCTTCATGCATCATAGTAGAGCTTTTTGAGGGCTTAGTGGGTGTGAAATTATTTTTGAGAGGCATTATAGAACCCAATACTGATAAAAATTCTTCAATATTCCCTTGGAATCACTTCAAACTTCTTTTTCAAACAACGTTATGCAACTTTAAAAAATAGATACACACCTTTTTCTAGCTTTTGAGGAGCTCGATATTGAAACTGAATTATCTCTGTGATTTCAGACCTTCAATATCTGAAATTTGGTCATGTAGTATCCCTCTGAATATTATTTCGAATGCCATAGGTTTTACCTGATTTGGATGCTTCAAGTCAAAGTTATGCCCAATCTCCCACAATTACCTAATTATGGACTAGTTCAATAGAGCAAACTTGTACGACATGCCACTTGTCGTTGTTTCCTCCTTCGGCTCTAAAATTGTTACACGAGAAATTAAAGTCCGGTACTTTTGACCACTTTTACAGAATTCTAATCCAATGCTCAGAGAGAGAGAGTTATGACGATTTTCCCAAGGTCACTTCTTTTAGATGAAATCCGAGAGCTTGAAAGATCCCTAACTTCCATAGATCATATCTCTGAAAATATTGCGAATTAGGATCTGAAATTTTGACACGAAGTTCCTCAAGATTTCGGTTTTGTGTGGTAAAAATTTCAGCTTCTAAACCTTCGTAGAAAAAAATTTATAGTGAAAATTCCATGATGACCTATTTGGAATAGCGAAACCCTAGAATCCAAAGCTCTGATACCAAATGTTATGAAACCAACTCCAAAAATAGAAGAAAAGAGGGATCAATGCCTTATAAATAAGCCACTTTAAGGGGAAAACCTCCTTCAAATTACATAAATGAACAATTCTTGGATGATACAAATTACAAAACCTCCTTTCTATATATAGGAGTCCATTGGGTCACAATATAATCCTAGTCGACCTAACAATAATAATGTAAGGGCACAATAATAACAATATGGTGGTTACAGGGGTACAAAAATAACAATAAGGGGGCTACACTAACAACAATAAGGGAATACACTAGCAATATAGGGACCTAACATTTTAAATGATGATGATGGAGATGACCTTGAAAATGATGGTGGTGATGAAAGAGATGAAGGAGCAACATACTTGACCTAGACTTTTTTAGTGACCAAAATTATTTTCCGAGAACTTGTTTGAAAAAGCAAAAAAATTTGAACTATGACTTTATGGAAAGCAACTGAAAGAGTTATTTTTTATCACTGACATACCCGAGCTAACATTGGCTCCAGCTGGGGATGGAAACTCCTTCAGGAGGTGTCAATAACACCGTAGATCAAGTTACCTTACCATTGGGCAATGGAGTCAAACTGGACAAAAAATTTCACAAATTAGAAATGACTTTGACTAGAAAAAACTGACTTGAATTTTTGAAAGAAAACATGAGTTGAAAGCAGAAGTCTCATGGCCTTCTCCTCGAGCTTCAAAGTTTTGTAGCAACTTCCTTATTGCTTGGACATCAAATTAAAATGATATGTACAATGGTAGTGAATTTAATCTTCAATGATTAAGTAAGATAATGTTTGAGGAAATTACCATTGATTGGTCCTCCCAAAAATTCTTTCCCTTCAAGACCCTCTAGTAGAAATGATTTATTACCTCTGAATGCAGTGATCTTGTAAGGTCCTTTCCATAGATTGTCAAACTTTCCGCGCTTACTCTTGTATTCATTCCAAGCATCTCAATGAAGAACAACATCTCCAAGCTTAAAATCATCAGCTTTGGTCTTCCTATCATTTTTTATTTTTATTTTCTCATGAAGCTTTGAAGTATGACTGAATATTTCGTATCTTGACTGTTGTAGATGGATCATTTGGCTGATTCTTCGCTGAATGTCATTTGGTTCACTGTCGATCTCTTGTAGAATTTTCATCATCGGTACATCTAGAGAAGTAGGGAACACCATGTCAACACCATAAGATAGAAAGGTGGCATGATGAATGATCTGTTTGTGATAAATCTATCCACCATAGAGCATTGGTGAGATTTTTGTGCCAATTCCTCTTGTTTTCTTGCAGCATCTTCTTGATTATGTTCACCAAAGATTTATCTGACGATTCAACAAGCCCATTGCCTTGAGGATAGTATGTGGTGGAATGAACAAGCCTAATGTGATACTTAACAAAAAAATTCAATCATTTTATTGGACTTAAAGGCGGCTGCATTGTCAGTAATGGTTTTGTGTGGACACCCAAAATGAGACATAATATTGTTCTCTAGAAACTGAATAGTTACAGTGTCTGTAGATTGCGTCGTGGGGATGGATTCAATCCATTTGGTGAAATAATCTGTGGCACTAAGTATCCATTTATGCTAAGCTGATGACGGAGGATGGATCTCACCAATGAAGTCAAGTCCCCATTGCTAGAATGGCGCTTGTACTTCAATTCGTTTTAAGGGAAAAGGAAATAGCTTCCTCTTTCCCTGAAAGATTTGACATTCATGATAGCTCATTACTATTTTATAAACATAAAAAAATAAACTTGGCTAATAGAATCCTTCCCTCAAGATCTTGTTAGTTGTAGTCTTCCAATAAATATGGTTTCCACATTCACCTTTATGAAAATCTGTCATCACTTTTTGAACTTCTCCTTCAACCAAAAAATTCAACAACACTGCACTCAGATCTTTCCAATACAAGACACCATTAAGAATGCAATACTTAAGAGCTCTTAACTTCAAATATCTAGCCTTACTACTTGGAAAGCTAGGAGGAGGATTCAAGTGTTGCAAAAAATGAACTATATCAACATACCAAGGCGATAAAGAGAAAATTTCAGATACCTCAGGTAATGTTTCAGCCTCTTGTTCTTCAGATAATGCAACAATAATTTATTTATTTATTTATTTTATTTTATTTTATTTTATTTATTTATTTATTTTTATATTTTTTTTATATTTTTTATTTATTTATTTATTTATTTTTATTATTTTTTTTTTTAAATTTTTTTTAAATTTTTTTTTTAAATTTTAAATTTTAAATTTTTTTATTTTTTTATTTTTATTTTTATTTTATTTATTTATTTTTATTTTATTTTATTTATTTATTTATTTATTTTTTTATTTTTTCTGAATAAGACTAAATCTATTAAGGAAATATAGTACAGTCAAAGCCTGCATAGAAGCAAAGCAAGAGAGCAAGGGAGCCGGAAATGATATACTATCAACCTCGGTCCCAAATAACATCCACAGCATAAGCAAAAAGATAACCAGTAGAACATAAAGTTAAGAACTAGACTAGGGAGTCAAACCAGAATGGGTAGAATCTCCCAATCGACATTTTTTCTTTTTCTTTTTACTGACTGTGACCCAGCCATTGTGAGTTGGCTGAACGGGAATCATCTGCAAACTATTTTGCGCAGAAGGAGGAGACTCCTTATCCGAGTCAGAGGACGAAGACCCGTGAGAGCGTTTCTGAGAGATCATTGGGGCAGAGGGGTCCGCAAGAACAGCAGAGGGGGCGTCCGGCGGAGCTCCATCATTCAGCTCATCTGCTACTATTTCCTCCTCATCCGAGCTGGAGGAGTCTGAATCATCCATGGGGGGAGGAACATAGGGATTCCAGCTCTTGACTTTGGGTTTGCGAATCAAATTCTTCTTTTTGCCGAGGATCTGGGTGCAATCCTTTTGAAGGTGCCCCGTTTGATGACAATGGCGGCAGCGGAAGGCTGTATTTTTGTAATCCAGAGTTTGAGTCCAGTGAAAGTCCCCAATCTTGAGGTTGATCTGATCCGACAGTCCTTTGCTGATGTCTATTTCCACACAGATTCTGCCGTAGGTGTAGAGTACATTGTCCCTTCTCGAGTTATCTGTAGCGAGGAAGCGTCCTAATGCGTCTCCAATGGCTATGAAGACAGAAGTATGCCATAGATGCACCGGAAGGTTCGGGAGTCTGACCCAGATGGGAAGTTTGGTGATGACCGCTGTCGAAGGGTCGAATTCAGGAAACCATGGGGAAAGGAAAAGCCCAGCCGTGCCGCAGAACCAAGGGCCTCCTGTAATGGCTTTCTGGTAGTCTTCATTTAAATCGAAAGCTACAATGAAGAAGCCTTTCGAGCATAAGTAGATCTGGCATTTTTTAGTCCAGTTGTTATGGATCCATTGGTATAAATCTACAGTGCGCGGCCATGAACCATTAAATCTGCATATGATTGCAGATTCTGCAAAATTCTGTTGGAATTCTTCAAACCCAGGAATAGAGAAAGATATAGAGGGAGTTTCCTCCAATTTTTCCACCAAAAATGGCTTGGGAGCCATAGTTGGTTGAGCTGCCTGGGCCATAGCAGGTTGTGCTGCCTTTGAGGAGGGCTGTGGATAGGCTGCATCTTTATGGACATCATCTTTATAAGAGAACGGTGGGGCAGAGGATGTCTGCCCAAAGGACCCTCCTCTTAGACGAAAAGTAAGAACAATAGTAGCGTCCCTTTGAATATTGTAAAAGGAAAGGGGGAGAGAGTCCTCTAGTTGCTTACCATTAAACATCAACCTCTGGTAGGAGGTGGGAATCCCCATCTGGAGTTCAAGTTTGTGCAAAAGATCCTGCACAAGATCTGTTTCGCGCACCCATTGTAGCAGAGTTTTTCCAGAGTGGAGAATGATCTGGATCTGAAAGGCTGTGTCTCCTTCTGGCAGTACTGACTGGGCTAAGAAACAGATCTGCTTCCGATAAGCAGCAGAAGATGGGTCTGAAGACTCCTTTGCCTAGATCTTAGGATCTGAAGCGCTTCTAGGTCGGAAGCTATCCCCTGTTTTGCTGTGGAGGATGGTAATCAGGGACGCAGCTGTAGTCGACGCCGCGAAGAAACCTGATTCGAATTTTTTGTGCCATCCGGCGTTGGAGACTGCTTCTGTTCCAAATCGTTTGCGGAGAGAGACATTGGTAGGAGCGATTGTCCTAGCAGCAAAATCTGCGGCGTTCCAAGTGAGGTTAAACCCTCGGTCTGCAGCTTGCGTGAATCTTGTTGCTGGATGTGAGATCCATGGCTGCGCTCTGAGCCTTTTCGGAGGGGAAAGATCACGTAGGTCTGTGGCAACGATTCCTTTAGGGAATGCACGCCCTACAAAGGTGACGGCGGCAGCATCGCCCCACAGGGCCAAGAGAGTAGAGGCAGCAGCGGATGCCATTAGGGTTTGCCTGGGCGGAGCTCCTCACAATTGCCTAGTAGCCATCAAGTTAATAATGCAACAATAAAATTGATGTCCAAGGCATGGAGATTTGAATCTTACATAAGCTTCGCAAGACTTTTCCTTTGATCAGCTTTGTGGGCTTTATCTCCAAGTAATATTCTAACATAGCAATGATCCATTTACCTCACCTCCCTTCAGGATCATTCTATGTGAGCACATCTTTGACAACAACGTTTAGAACATATGCAATGACACGAGAGTGGAGAATGTAGACCCAGAAGTCCTTCAATTATTTGACTAATGTTAAGGCCTGTTTCTCAATGATGTTGTACTTCAAGGTTGCGTCTCTTATGGTTCTACTGAAGAAGGTAATGGGCTGCTCCGTGTTCTGATTTTTGTTTTGCATGAGGACAACAACAAGAGTGTGCTGCGAGGAAAATGAAAAAAATGATAAAATCAAGTGGATAATCTAGACAAATAAGAATAGGAGCATCAGATAAAGCCAATTTAACTTGATTGAATGGTTTCTTCGCCTCTTCAGACCATTTTACTTCACTATCTTTCTTCATCATGTTAGTAATTTGTCTTAAGTGTTCAGCAAGATTGGGGACAAACCTTCTCAAAAAATTAAATTTTCCATTGAATGACTGAATTTCCTTTTTTCTCCTAGGATATTCCAAGGTCTGAATTGCTTCAATCCTGGAAGGATCTATCCTAGTTCCATCTTTTGATATGACATGGAGCAGAAATTTACCTTCCTCAATAGCGAAAAGACTCTTCTTTGGGTTCAACGATATGCCAAACTTTTTGTATCTCTGAAAAAATGATTTCAAGTGCTGCAAGTGTTGCTTATATGTCTTGGAAAAAACAGTGATATAATCAATAAAAATGACCAAAAAGACATCCTTTTCATTAGCGAAAGAAATATCCATTACTCGCTGAAAAGTAGCCTCTGCATTCTTCAATCCGAAAGGATTTTTAGCATACATGAAGGTGCCTCAAGGTGTTTTAAAGGTTTTCTTTTCCTGATCATCTGGATGGACTAAAATCTGATTATACCTAGAGTATCTGTCCAACAATGAAATTTTGGAAGATCCAACTACCCTTTGCAGAATATGGTCCATCTTTGGTAGTGGGTAATTGTCCTTCAATGACACTTTATTCATATTTCTGAAATCAATGCACAAACAAATATCGCTTGTCTTCTTTCTCACTGACACTAGATGAGACATCCAATTTGAAAAGAAAAGAGGCACTATAATACCAACAGTAAATAATCTATTTACCTCCTTTTGAATATAGGGCAACAACTTGGGATTCATTCTTCTTAACTTATGGCAGAAAGGTTTCTGATCCATCTTCAAGGGAATGGTATGCTGAATTATGCTCTTATCATAGACTTTCAAATCAGAATATTCCCAAGCAAATACATAAGCAAAATGGGACATAAGCGCTGCATATTTACCTTTCATTTTTACACTCAAAGATTTTGAAAATTTTACCATATTTGGCTTTTCTGGAGTGCCAAGATTGAGATCTTCCATGCCCACTTCTATCAGTAACATGGTTGGTTTGCGTGCAACATCATCTTGATCAAAAAACTCTTCCAAATGTACCAAACCTATTGGAATGGATTTATATTTCAACATAATCACTTGCATCTCTACTGCATGGATTTATTGGTCATCTTCATAGCACTGATTTTCCATTTGAGAATTCACAAATTCTTCTTCTATCTGCAAGAAGTTGCTGATCTTTTTATCATCTTGAAAGACCTGCCAGTACTGAACATTGTCTGGAACAACAGGGCGACGTTTGACATTTATCCCATACTTCTTATTAGGATACAATTTAATTTTGAACATGCTAGCCAAAGTGGCAAGAGAATTAACAATAACATTGCTGCCCCTTGGGGATCAATGAAAAAGTGTACTCGGTGAATATATTGAGGATGTATAGAATTGAATTTCGATAAACTCACATCCTTGGATGCTTGGCCTGGTATTCCCCTTTGACTTGCTTTATTACTAACTCAGAATCACCATATACATAAATCTTCTTTGCACCTAGCTTCTTGAGAATTTTTAGACCGACTATCAAAGCCTCATACTCAGCTTCATTGTTTGAAAATTTGAAAGCCAACTTGTAGGAGGACATTCAAACATTGGGAGGAATGTTTAATGAATGATTTACAGGGTTTTGAATCCACACTCCAATTCCAACTCCTTCTATGCCCAAAGCTCCATCAAAGTCCATGTTCCACAAACTACTTTCCTCATTCGAAAACTGCAAATCGAATGCTTGAAATTTGCTTGCTGCTTGAGAGAGTTCTGTTGTACCGATTTTTTTTGTTTCTTTCACTATTTCATCACTTTTTTGAGGTGATGCGCTTGGTTCCAAACCACTTGGAAATTTTTTCACAAATTTATGCATTTTCCAATTCTAAAACAAAATTTGAAAATTCAAAATTTTCTGCTTTTTCTTCAATCAAAACTTCGGAAAATGCTGAAAATTAATCATTGAACAAGATAAAGGACTCTAAATCTGTATGAACATCATGTATAGGATGGTTATTTGGCTTTCCTCCACAGATTATCATGTACTTCATCTTAATTTCCCGGTATAATTTCCTAAGTTTCCCAAAGACGGGAATGGTAGAATATGAAAAATAAAGCTGTAATGTACCTCTAAGCTTTACTACCCATGACCGAGAAAGAAAAATTCCATATTTGGGAGGTATATCAGCCACAAAAACATCCATGAGGACATTCTTGGCTGGGATTAGCTCTAATGACACCACTAGGTCCTTGACGAGGCCAAGACATTTCACCCTCCTTGAATCAAATGAATAAATATCATGATAAGGTATTGTGATATCCAATCCTAATATGTCCATAATGGCCTTGGGCATGAGGTTTTGAGAGGCTCCGGAATGAGGCATGGTATTATGAAGGATAAAATCATGGATTTTTAGGCTTAGATAAAACAGAGGGACCTCACTATCTTCTAGATCGCCATCAACAACAGGACCAAAAAGAAGCTCAGGGTGATCATCACTCACATTAACCATGTCAGACATTTGATCAACTCTAAGCAACTTAGCTACTTGAACTTTGTATTGACCATTCTTAACTATTTTAGTTAGAGGAATGGATACTTTCAATTTGTCAATTTCATTTTAAGGACTAAAAAGAGCAGAATGTTTTTCTACCTCCTTCAATGGTGCATCTTTCTTTTCAGGCTGATCTTTGTATGAAGAATATTTATTTTGTCCTCATTCTTGGACTTCTTTGTCTTTCCTTTGACCATTGGAGGAAGCTTCGTTTCCATTAGCATGATTAGGAACAACAGGTCCTCTGTATTTACTTTGATTTGGGGTAGCAACTTCTTTTTTATGAGCATCTACTTGAGCGTTCCATTTTTTCTGATTGGAGGTTATAGGAACATTCCTATTCCTCAAACCATACTATCTCTGCACTTGAGAAAGATCATTCTGATATCCCCTCTGATAATCTTCTGTGCACACTGATAACATGTCATCATTTGAAAAGACATATTGTTGATCATCTGGTGCACAAATTTCTCTAGAAAATTGATCTTCTTCAATTATGAAAATAGGTTGTTGATTTTCCTCAAATAAATGATTCTCGCCAGAAATTTATTCTTCATCATCTTCATCAGGGCCTTCTGTATAATTCTGCTAAAATGGAGTGTGAATTTTCCACTGACTTTGTGGATCCTGACCCCTCTGTTCCCTTTGCTTGATCCTGTATTGAGGTTGCTGATTTTGACCCCCTGAAATTGGGATTTCTAATGGAGGGTTCAAATTGTTGATCAATGATGGGAATTTTATCCATCATATTCTCTAAGGCCTTGATCAAGGGTATCTAATTTTCCCTCTGATGAAGTGGATGTTTCTTCTTTGATAGTGACTGTTTTCTATGTCTTGATTTTAGACTTCTTGATGATAAAATTAGCTTCCACGCTCGCTGTGTTTCTCTATGTTTCTTCAAGAGTTGATGGGTTTCTTTCCCTCAACTGATAGGACATGTCGGGATCGAAACCATCAGGAAATGAAGTAAATAAAGGCATGGAGGAGGATTACTTTTCTCAGGAATTGAATCATAGATTTTATTGAATCTAGTTGTAAAGTCTTGGACAGACTAATTAGGATTCCTTTTCAGGGCACTGTACTCAACTAAAATCTACAATGGATTTTTCTTCGTCAAGCAGCTGCTATGAAGTACCTATTGAACCAACTGTGAGAGAGTGAAACCATTCCTTTACCTCTCCAAAGAAACTTTGTGCAATGATGCGCATCTTGGCATCGTCATTGTTGATCTATTCAAGATCTATGAAATCAATTACTTTGGAAATGTGCTGATAAGTTGTAATCTCTGATGTTCCATCGAAAAGAGGAAGCCTCTAACCATAGTTATGAGGTAGTGGAGTATGCTGAAGTGGTAGGATTAACGGAGAAAATATGGCCATGAATAATGGAGGAGGTGGTGGAGGTGCTGATGGAGTGAAAACTTGCAGAGGTAATGATGGAATGAAAGTAAGAGTTGATGATGTAGCTATATGAGAAGGTGTAATGACAGGTGAAGCAAAATCCTACTGCTGATATTGGAAATAAGATTTCTTTGAAGTTTCCGGAAACTTATCCACCAAGCCCTTGAGTTTGTGGAAATTAGACCAGACTTCATTATCAACTTCGGAATGAAAAGACTCAGAAAACGGTGCAAAGGTCTCGAAATTGAAAGGATCAAAGGCAGTTTCTGAAAGAAAAGTTTTAGAATTAGTTCTAAACAAAGATATTTCAGATTCTGAACTATAAAACAAATATTTTGAAACAAATATCGTAGGCAAAGAATTTGATTTGAGAAGTGGAGGAATAACTCTTCCAACCTTCCAGGACTTGGTTATATGCTTTCTAAAAAGGCTCTCAGGGTCATACACAATTGGTGAGGGATTTGTGTCTAGATTTGACCTGGTATGTCTTTTAGGAGCCAAATTAAGATAGGAATTTTAGACTTTGGCTCATATTTTTAAGAATTCAGCCTATTTTGAATGCTAGAACTTCTCACCTACAAGTCTAACTTTCAGATAATTAAAGAAATATTCACAGGGAATTTTTAGCAATTTCTGCTCGGAAACAGTGCCAAGAATGTTATCACTCTCCCCAACTTCCCAAGGCTGAAAATAGGATTGGAGAAAGGTAACCACATACCAAACTTTAGGTCAGGTAGCTAGCCCTACCAGGACTAGAGAGGGCTCTCTCGTTGTCAATTTTACAGTTAAAGGAATGATCGAGTATCTAATGATCTTAGGCTAGGTATATAAGCTCAATAAATATGATTTGTTTGATGTTTATAGTTCTGGATAGAAAAGTCAGTGAGTAGACTTTGTATAAGGTTTTTAGGTCTGAATTCCAATGTGAATTTGCAGAAAATATGAGACGTAAGATAAGTAGCTTGAAAGAATTTTAATAGGTCGTTGAGTATAGGATTAAGTAGAAGAGAGTTTGAATCAACATTGAGGTGAATTCATTCAGTTTAGAAGCAAATAAACATAGCAATGCAAACCTTATCTAAAACAGAGCATGCATAAACATGATTTCTGCTCATAAAATTACAAGATAAACATATATGAAGAAGAATACATGGTATTAATCATGAAATTATAAACATACATAAAAATAAAAAATTCTCTATTGCATACCACAAGTATCTCAACACAATTCCTGCAAATCTGTCTCTGATTTCATTCCAAATCGTTGATTACAAGAGCTGCACTGCAATATGAGACTATCCAACCCAAAAAAAGACTAAAGAGAGTCTACTTATAGACAATATGGACTATGACACCTCATCAGGTCGAAATCCCATCCAAAATGAATCATAATACACAATATGAGTAATTTCCTAGATTCTAGGGAGGTTAGAAACCATTCCTTGAATTTTAGTTATGAACTAGGAATGTTTGTCCCTTACATTAATTAGATATTCCCTCTTGATAAGAGGCAAAAAACCACCCAATAACTCTAATTCCAACTCATAGGATAGAAAATCCTTGAATTTGTGACCATTTCTGAGCTTGCCAAGTATCCTGAGCAATCCAATGTTGATTTGTGACATTCTTGACAGAAGGGTAATAAAAATTTACAAAAGTGTAATATAACTTTGGAGGCATTTTTGAGGAAATTTTAGGAGTCCAAATACACTTATGAAAGAATGGTCAACTAGCCTTGTGTTTCTAGTTTCCAGAACATCTTGAATTTTGCAAAATGGACCACGAGAAGGCCTTCAAAAATCCATTCTCCCAAGGTTACTCCAAAAGCGTAACAGAGGGTCCAAAAAGGTGGCAGAAACATGAAAAATGAGTGGTTTTTTAGTTTTTTCTCCAAAATTACATCTTGTCATGCAATGGGGGTTCCTGATTTGTGATGTACTCATCAAAATACATCCATCCATGTAAATAAATCATCATTTGGATGCCCCCAAAATAAGAGTAACAAAAGTTCGTTACCCTTCTGCAATAAGGAATTTTGCAAAAATCACATAAAATACCAAAATTGATAAAAACTTCTCAAAATTGGTTTCATGGAACCTGTGAGAGATGGGCTAAATAGCCAAAGAAGCTTCAACCAATAATTCCAAGCTATCCTTCTCTTTTAGCTTCATTTGTGCCTCTTTTATCCTTTTCTTCAATTGTTTCAGCCTTATTTGAGAAATGGTGTTCCTAGTGTGATAATGGTTTTCCATGTGTCTTTCCAGCTTATTGTCCCTCTTAGCCCTCTTAAAAAGCTTCTCCAAATGATTATTAACTCTTTACAACCAAAGCTCTTTGTCTTCATTAATCTCCATGACAATAAGCTAATCAAAGGTCAACTCTTCAGGTGGATGAGTTGATTTTCTTTCTCACTCCAACGCCCTTTTGAGGCCTCTTGTTTTTGGTATTCTTGTTTGTGTTTCAGCCTCCATGTATTGCATTTGTAAACAAGAATAATCTCCTTACCTTTACCTCTGTTTGCCTCTATGTCTGACTTGGGCTTGATTTGTAGGATTTGATTCACTTTCAATTGAAATTTTTCTTATTGAAGGAAAGTGATTTGAGATTTGGCAATGGAGAAGATCTCTTTCAATTATTCTATTTCCTTATCTTTATCTTTGATGATATTTTTAGCTGATATTACCTCCACCTGCTCTGCTAACTTAGCCTACAATGGCGTTGATTCACTATGTTGATGCAAAAGAGACTGCTCCTCTATCTCACATTGTCCCACAATGGTGTTAAGTGTAAGAATATTCTTGGTAGACTTAGGCGCAAATACTTGTCTCTTCCCCTTCTCATAGGTGTGAGTAAACTCAAAAATCTTAGGAGTATCTTAAGGCTGAGTAGGCATCCTAGAACAGCCAACCTCCATTGGCTGTGTTGATGATGTACTAGGCAAGATAAAAGGGCTAATGGTAGGCACTGCTGACAATCTTTCCAAGAAATTTTCCCAAGTCATGTTGATGGAGGACAAGTGATGCAATACAATGAGCTTGATTAGACCATGATGAAAAATACTAGTGTGATGATCTTGTCTTCTACTCCGAACCTTCTCAGTCATCTTAATAAAACTCCTGTACAAATAATATAACAAATCAAGTGTTTTGACAGTGGTGAAATTCATCAAAAGCCCTATATGATACCTATAAAACTTGGAGAATCTTCCTTCACATGTGAAGTACTTCCTTATGAACATCATAAAAGGTGAATACTTGTTTCTGAGGTGTCTGAAAGGAAATAGGCAGCCTAGCTTCTCTCTAGCATGGGGCTTGAGAAATTGTTTGTAGTTTTCAATGTCCAACTCCATGCCCTTGAGCCACTACTCTCCATGAGAAGGGATACCTGTTGCTGAAGAAATTAGGTCTGATGATAGGCTTATCTCCATACCTGCAATAATGACCTTTCCCATGCTATAGCTTGTTGCAAATAGGCTGGTCAATTGAAGATGATACCCCTCTTCCATGAGAATTTCACAAATTATCAAACATTGAGCTCTCTCAAAGCATCTTCTAGCCAATGGAAAAGCATTAGTTTCATGCATTGTGAAGGGTTATAGCCTGAGGTGGCACCCTCCCTTGAATTTATTATTGTCACTTTCCATTGTGTTTGTCACTGGAATGATGAAAACCCTAGAGTGTTAATGAGATGGGTGAATGTATGAAAATATGGAAAAACAGAGTGTAGGAAAGTGTGAGTTTAGAGGGTGAGATGAAGGATCTTGAAACTAAGATAAATTCTAGAAAAATTTTGTAGGTTGTGTTGTGTTTTAGCTTCAATTTTTGGGTGGAATGAGGGAAAATTAAAGTGAGGAAGGTGACAAAATGTTAAAAACACATGAAATTCCCAATTTTGACTGTGAAAATAGCTAGTGTAGTGGTAGGGTAAGTTGATAAGATGAAATGAGGGTGATGGAGTTAAATAGAAATTCTAAGAAAAATTAAGTGAATAGGATGGCATCTTAGCTCCACACTGAAAGTGGAATGAGGAAAAATGGATAAGTGTAGGGTGGAAAAATCTAGAAAATATAGGAAATTCTCAAGGTTTTTCACTGTGGAAAAGCTAAATTCTAGGGTTTGGTAGTATTTGACATGTTAGGAATGGTGTAGATGATAGGAGTGTGGGGATAGGATGTATGAAATGTGTGGGTTAGGGTTTAGATGATAGGGTGATGGTTTAGGTAGGTGGGGTAGGTTAGGGTTTGTCAAGTTAATTTTTTTTATATACATTGACAAATGACAATATGAAGAAAAGAAAATGAGCATGAAAACATTTCAAACCTTCAAAAATTCGACCAAAAGATGGCATGAGAGGTGATATTTACCTTTAATAAAGATGTTACAAGGTAATGGAGAGAATTTGTGAGCTTTTTTGGAGATTTTCTAAGCCCTAGAGCAAAACTGCTTCTTTTCCAGAAGCGTAACACCACATACAAAAGCGTAAAAACTATTGGAGGAAAGCATAACAACGTGGTTGAAAACGTAACAGTGTTGGCTGCGCATTTCTTAGAAGTGTAACAACTGTTGTGCAACACCCTCCAAAAGCATAACACCTATGCCCAAAAGTGTAACAATGCAATCCAAAAGCATAACAAGAGTTGTTTGAAGGGTAGCTAATGGATTTTTAAGTGATTTTGAGCCTTGAATTTTGCAGTTTAGGACCACCATTAGAGGGTAAGTGAGGTAGATAGATGCACTCACACACATCAAAGGGTAACAATGAGTGGAAAAGATTTATGTTTTTTCCTTTTACAAGCTTGAAATGACCCTTTTGTCCTTTGACACTTGAAAATGACTTTTTAAACTTTTTGTATTTGGAAATGACCCTTTTAAGATAAGGCAAGTTGTCTTCAAATTTGGAAATGACATTTTTGTTATTGAATGAAATGATAAGTCAGAATTGAATTCTTTGAAACTTTAACACTTGAAATGATTTTTTTGCTCCTTTTAATAAGACAGTGAGACATAATTGACCTTTTAATGAGACATTGAGACAAAATTTTCTTCCTTTGAACTTTTTTGACACTTGATCATTTGAAACAAGACAGGTTATATTTATTTCATTTCCTAAACATGCTACCTCCCTCTTTAGGGTTTTGTGGGTGGAATGGAGGGTTGTTGCCTTGTTTTAAGTGACAATTTGAAAGATTTTCAAAGGCATAAATGAGCCTAGACAGTGACCTATATGAGGTGGAGTGACATAACCCTAGACATTTTAAATGATGATGTTGGAGATGACCTTGATAATTATGGTGGCGATGAATGAGATGAAGGAGCATGATACTTGACCTAGACTTTTTCAATGACCAAAATTATTTTTTGAGAACTTGTTTGGAAAAGTAAAAAAAATTTAGCTATGACTTTATGGAAAACAACGGAAACAATTATTTTTGATCACTGACATACCTGAGCTAACAGGAACTATTTGATTTATACTGGTATGAGGGTACCTCTAATCTAGCTGGTTAGTGGTATGCGTGCCCATCGTAGGTCGACGCCACGAAATTTACCCCTTTTGTCGGTTGTGGTTGTGTTTTCTATTTTGGTGGGTGCTTCAGGTGGTGGGAAAGGTATGCACAACCCAAATTTCTGGTTTGGACGATCTATTGTATTTCCTATCTCAGAGCTCGGGTGGTTGGAACTCCAGCTCACTCTTATTCTCAATCGCGGTATCTTGGTTTGGGTAAAAATATTATTTATTATAAGTTTTTTACAAGTTCACTCTTGAGGGCTTGCCATTGCCGACAAGTAGGTTCGATCAATCTTAGTATGCCCCGCCAACGAGGTCTTCCTCGTTGTTGGGGAGGTCATCATGCCCATGTAGGGAATCCTAATCCAGACCATAGCTCATCCTCTGCCAATTTGGTCAGCCAGGACACTGAGGACACAAAAGCTCTTTTGCCAGCCCGCTCGCCTGCTCATTTAGTAGCACCTGCTACCATGGAATCTATTGATGAACAACTATAGAACATACAAATTAATGTGGAAACTATCAAGGACCACGAGTATGAAGAAAAAAATGAAATTATAGCCCATTTCAATGACATTCAATACAACCATAATGAAATTCTAAAGCAGTTGGACAACCTCTGCCGCAGTCACTATTGCACCAATGACCACCTTTGCAGCCTGGAAGCGTGGGTTGGTTTCTTTGCAACTTCCCCTATACTTCCCCCTCACCCCCTGCTTGATATGTTGATGTCAGTTCTAGTTTTCTTTTTGTTTACTTCAGCTATGCTAAGGCTTGAATGCCTTCCAAAAATAATGTTTGTAATGTGTCTACTATGGTATTATCTAATCCCCAATCTCAACAAGTCTGGTCGGAATGAGAAAGTGGGGATTATTGAGACTAATTTTGTAATTTGTGTGTTTTTTAAGGACAAAAAAGGATGAAATTACATGTTGTAGATGCCCAAGGGCATGTAAAAAAATATTGAGTAAACACTATAGATGCCTGTAGGCATATCAAGATAACATGTACTTGTGTTACATACATAATTAGAATGTACTGAAGACAAAACATGCTAGGATGTACATCATCTATCTGCAACATAATACATCCAAACAAAATCTGATATATGAGCTTTGTTGAAACTGTGCATGTATACCAAAATATATATAAAACATAGGCTATAAAAAATTCATTTAGAGCCGTATAGAAAAATAAAAAAAAATGAGCATGATCCATGATCCATCTAGATCAAATGCAAAGAAGAAAATCAAGACTGCATGATGTCAAGGGTAAGTCCCTCTATGAAGGGACGATGAAAAAACTTGAAGTGTTCACCATTTATCTGCTCGCGAATCTGGCATGAACGCCAAGCCTACTGCGAGCCTTCCTTAGAAAGAGCATTAGCGATGGAATTTTACTCCATGAAGATATGATAACAAGTAATATGATCAAAATTACACTTAATGAAGAGAAATTCATTCAAAATGGGCCTAAGTGTGTGCATGTGACAGGAAAATATTCATTAAACCAAATTGTGACCACACGAGAATCACCAAAAACTTGCAGTTGTCGACAACCTTTTTCAAGAGAAAAAAAAAGGAGAAGGTTTAAGCTTAAAAGCTCTACATAATTATTTGAACCACGACCCAAGCCACTCTTAAGACTGAAGGAGTGATTGTCTGACATATATAAAATTTCTCCCCCTCCACACATGCCATCCCTTTGAAAAGAACCATTGAAATAAGCCCAAGGCTAAGACTTGTTAATTTGTTCCTCCCTACTAACACACTATCTTGTCAACTCCACCTCATCGGGAATAAGCTCATATATGGAAATCACCTGTCCAACTATACGATCTGGGTAGAGAGCTTTATCCCAGAAGATGAAGGCATTCCTCCTGATCCAAATACCCCAACTAATCAAGAGAGGAAAGTTTATCATTTTAAGATTAGAGGCCTACCTCCACCAGGATTACCATGCATTAGATTAGGAGATACCCTTCCACTGCTGATTTATTAATAGTTTCTCTTTCACCAATTTCCAAATTTGAGAAGACAAAATAGAAACAAATGATCAAATGATTCCTCCATTTTCCTGCATAGGGGGCCCTAACTAGGCCCAAAAAAGCTATGATTTTTAAGATTTTACGTTGTAGGAACTTTATTTTCCAATAAGAGTCATTGAAAAAGACGAGCTTTTGCTAGAATTCTAAACTTCCATAATGGTTCCACCACTAGGAAATCTCCCGTGGTTCCTTATCTGCAAATATGCTGAGATAAAATTACTTTGGAGTATATACTCAAGATGGCCAATGAATCCACTGAAACTCATCCTCTTTGTCCTAAATTATAACATGGGATATAATAAGGGCTCGAGTATAGTTGGACCATAATTGGTGCCATTCTTCAGGGATACTGAAAGCTTGAGGTGGTAACTAGCTTTGTGCTCAAATATAAGAGGATTATGGATTTCAAACTTGACTTAAAGTTTGAATACCTTGATCAAGAAGAAAGTAAATTTGAGCTTGAGGGAGACGAAAGTTTTCGAGATACCCAGACTAAGGATCTTGGCCAATTTTGACCTTCTCCCTAGAACCTACTCTCCATACTAAACCACTTTCAATGACCAGGAACAATACAACTAGAGCTTTCCAACAACATAAATGTTAGTTTCACATTTGGTCGGATTCCTATTCCAATCTTCCAAGGAAGATGGATAAATTAATTTCTTAACAGAAACCTTAGTCCATAAAATATTGAGGTGATGAGACACCATCCCACTTTAGCAGCAAGTTCCTTGGATAAGCTAAGGATATTCCTTAGCCCCGCCCCCCACACACACCTCTTGGGAAGAGCTATCTTATCCAACCTCACCCCCAAAAATATTATGGCATCTTAAATACCCTTCCAAAAAAATATACAAAAACTTTTTTTAATCATATTAAGGATTCCTTTTGGTATCCATGCCAACGACATCCAAAAAATTGGAATAGCCTCCAAAGCTGACTTAATGAGAACCAATCTGCCTGTGCGAGATGATCGGTATATGAAACTGCTTGAGGATTATGTCTAGTTTTGCAAGTAATTAAATTAGGTTTTAAGCCTCATATGTAAAATTCTTAAACACAAATTAAAAGCTCAGTTTTTGCAGAAAATATGAGACAACATCACCATAACAATAAATACAAAACAAAAAATGATGAAGGAGTTCACCCCTCCTAGTCTACATCTCCTGGTCAAGCTTTCAATGGTTGGGCCTCTTTCATTAGGATAAAAAAAATGTTGTTTACATAGTGTTATAGTGCTCAAATTGCTTCAAAAATAACTCCAATGGGTCCAAAACTATAAAAAACCCTTGTCTAGCCTCTTTCTGCTCCCAAAAAGGCCAAAAACTGAAAAATATATGCTGTTTTCAAGTTTCTCTGCTATTCGTTCTACAAATTGCACTTGTCTGCAAACTGTCCTACAATTTTGGGCTTTGTTGTCCAAGTGGGGTGACAAATTTTCCCTGTGTTAGGTGAAAATTGTCACCTGTTTAATCGAGCCGGTGAGCCCACTATTCGGCTAAAAATGTGCCACATTGCGGATTCTCTGTCATTAATCTTGGAACCTATCGTACCACTTCCCACCGGGATGTTGACTTGACTTGGGTTTCAGGCGGTGACCTGTGGTTGATTTGGGTTGGGTTATCAGAACCCTACCCCCAAAAAGTTCTGCTACCCTATGGTGGTTTCAGCGTCGCGACATAAAATGTTAAACCCCGCTCTACATGTGAAAGTTGTGACCCAAGCTTTGACTGCCATTGTTTATACATTAAACTATGGCATTAAAACTTGGCAACCCGCCATGTGAACGTTGCTTGAATCAATACTTAACCATCCTCTTTAACTCGACTAGTTCATACCATGTGTGATGATTTTGGGTTGGTGGGTTTTTGACTATGGTTTCAACCACCGATACATATTACATGCCAATACTTTGGTTTATAACTTTAATATATATCGGGGTCAGGGTTAGCCCCTAACCCTAGTCCGTGGACTGGGGTCGGGGGTTAACCCTGGTCCCCACCCCTGCTTGACATTTCAAAAAAGTTTATATAGTAGTGAGAACCCTATAGGTTAAGAAACGTGCGTAACACAAACAGTATGAGGCTTTGCTATGTTGTTGGAAGTCTTGTGTTAGATCCCTAGGGCTGCTGGTAGACCCTTAAAAAAAATTTGGTGGCCACCAGGAGGCCACGTGGCAGCCTCTAGTTGGGCCAAGTGGTCCCTCCTGGTACGGTCCATCTCACCAACATATAAAACCAATAGAAATCAACAATTTCATAGCCAATCAACTGTTGACAAGTGTTAAACAGAGAGTGGTCAATTAAACACAGTCAAACTGTCTAGTCAGGGCCCAGTCAATAATACAGACTTTTGACTATGCAACCCTCTACATCCAAAAACCAATTTTTTTGGGTGTTTCCAAAAACAAACAAAACACGATTACAAGGGAATATAGTGTCCGTTTTGAGTGAAATGAGTTGTGCCAGACTTAGGACGACGAGATCTACGTAGTCGTTCTGGTTTCGAGTCATTCCAACAAATTTGAATGATCCACCGGATCATTCCTCCCCACTGGAATATTTTGGACCACTAATTTTTTTTTATAAGTAATTAAATAGATGAGAGTACAGCTCCCTCACCCTTCTAGTCTCAATCCACTGAAAATTGCTTAAATGTGACATTTTGATCTTTCCATGAAAACACAACATTTTCCCTGATTTTGGAGATCTTGTCTTGCTGTTGTAGATACCATCTTGTTGCAATTTATCAAACTATGCAGAACAACAAACTGTCCTTGAAGGAACAAACACATTCCCTCTTTGGTTGTCAATAAAAGGAAACTTAAACAACTTCAAATTCTTCTCACCTTAAACATTTTCGTTATGACGATGCTTGACATGCCTAGCCTTGTGTTTGGCTCGAATCATGACCAAATGTGATTTCCATCACCATGCACCATCCCATTTCAAAGACAACATATTATGAAAGCCACAAGAAGAAATTTTGGACCCAATTCCCTCTTTTTTGAATTTCTTTGGCACTTTCTCTTTGAACTTTGCACTCTCTAGCACTGGCATCTTGTTCACATCACTGTTCAGCAATGATGCATGCTACTACAATTTTACCTCACCGTGTTTACCTCTTTTAGGAGGAAACATGTTAGAATTCATAAACATTTTATCACACGCATTAGAAACCTCAATGAAATCATAATTTTCATTTGATTCATCTTCTTGAAAGTACTCATTCACAACATCCTTATGCTTGAACATTAACAAAGTAAAATTCTGACTAGAATTTACAATTCTTTTCATTTTTCCAACATTCATAAGAGACAAGCTCATATTCTTACTATCCGTTGTAACAATATACTCAATCCCATTCTTGAACATGTGATACTTATTCTCACGGCGATGAAATATTTCTCTCCTATCATAAAGATATGGGCTACCCAAAACTATACCACAAATATCAATCAGAATTACATCAAGTTCAACTTCATGAAAAAAGTTTGTAGTGATTCCAAATCTAAGGATACACCTCCTTGTAACCTACAATTTTTAATTCTCACATACCCAAACTAAAGGATAGGGTCTAGGATGTGGAATGGCATCTAAATTTAACTTCTTGACAATGTTCTCTGAAATAAGATTTGCTTGTGAACCACTATCAAATAGCATGTCTATATTGGTATGTTTTGAAACAACTATAATATGGAAAATATCAATTATTGTTTCTTCATCTTGAGTATCATTTATACAACTTGAATAACTAGTAATTGCAATGTTCTTACCTTTCAAACCCATCGCTGCGATATTTGTTTCATCTCCAGAATATTTAAAAAAAGAAGAAGAAGAAGAACCCTTCTCCTTTTCCTTGTTTTTCAATTTCTTGGGTCTCATTTATGGATAAAGTTTCCATCAATTATCTTCATCATGTCCATCTTTGGAACAATGTTTCATGTGAGTTTTTCTTTCTCCAACTTGATGGATGCATTCTTCTTTCCTTTTCCCTTGAACTTAAATTTTCCTTTCTCTCCAGACCCAAAGGTATTCTCATTTGTATCATATGAAACATGTTTTCCTCTTGCCTCTAGATGTGTGGCCTATACAAAAACTTCATCTAAACTTGTAGGGTGAAACATGAGAATTGTATGTCTTAGGTAACTATGAAAACCTCCAATGTATTTCAACAAAGTTTCCTGAGATGTCAAATCTACACCCAATATTAGTGCTCTTCTCCTAAACTCTTGAGTATAACTTTGCACACTTTTTCCCTTCCTTGCCTAAAGTTTTTCCAATCCATTATAGATTTTTGCATGTATGCTAATGGATAAAATTGCCTTCTCAAGGAAGCAACAAAATAATTCCAAGAGGTTAAGACCTTACCATGTTTCTTCATGTCCTCTTGAGTTTTGGATTCCCACAAAATAAGAGTTTCACTTTCCAATCTTAATGAAGCAAGCTGAATCTTGGTGTCATCATCCTTGATCATTTGTATCCTGCAATAAACTTCAATCTGACAAACCCAATTATCTAATATTTCAGCATTTACCTCTCCTTTATACATAGGAAAATGAAACTTTATGTCAAGTTTCAGAAATGGAGTTTTACCATGACCTTTTGGAGAATGTGGAGGTGTTTGTGAAGGTATTGTTGTGGAAGAAGATGATGGTGAAGATGGCGGTGAGGATGGAGGTGAAGCGAATGGGGGTGTCAAAGGTGGGTTGTCACGATTCCATCCATTAACTTTTGGAGTCTTGTATCCATCTCCTTTTGAAGACTTATCTCCCTTTGGAGGATTGGAGCTCTTAGAGAACTTTCACCATTGGTGTCATATCAAAGAATGCTTTTCTGAAATATTTTTCATCCTCTGACATATTGTCAGGCTCTTCTTCATGTACCATACTTGCTGAAGCTTTAGGTACAACTTGAGGTGAAATTTGTGGTGGAGACTGTGGAAAACTTGGTCTCCTTGTCCTTGAACTAACTTGAGGACTTGCAACCACAAGCTTTCCTTATCCTCTCTTGAGCTTCAACCTTGTAAGCATCATAAAAACTTGTAAACAAATTAAACCCTAGCAACAAAGAACTCTAGCTCTCATACCAAACTGATATGTATATAAAATTGCTTGAGGATTATGTCTAGTTTTTCGAGTGATTAAATTAGGTTTTTAAGACTCATATGTCAAATTATTACACACATAAACATGAATTAAAAGATCAATTTTTGTATAAAATATGAGACAACATCACCATAATAGTAAACACAAAACAATAAATGTTGAAGGAGTTCACCCCTCCTAGGCTACATCTCTTGGTCCAGCTTCCAATGGTTGGGAAACTTTTATTATGTTAAAAAAATGTTGTTTACATCAAGTTATAGTTTTTAAATGGCTTCAAAAATAGCTCCAATGGCTTTAGAACTGTCAAAAACTCTTTCTACTCCCAAAAATTCCAAAAACTGAAAAAGATATGCTATTTTCAAGTTTTTCGGCTATTCTTTCTACAAATCACACATGTCTGCAATTTGTCCTAAAATTTCGGGCTTTGTCAGACATGAGGGGTGACAAATTTTCCTCGTGCGGGCAGGATTCTTGCCGCATCAGGTGCAAATTGTCGCTTGGTTAATTGGGTCGGTGAGCCTACTATCTGGCTAAAAATGCACTATCTGGGTAAAAACATGCCACATTGCGGATTCTCCACCATTGATCTTGGAACTTGTCGTACCACTTCCCGCTAGGATGTTGACCTAACCTGGGTTCCAGTCGGTGACCTGTGGTTGATTTGGGTTGGGTTAGTAGAACCCTGCACCCGACAGGTTTTTATACCCTACGGTGTTTCCGGCGCTGCGTCATAAAATATTAAACCCTGCTCTGCATGTGAACGTCGTGACCCAAGCCTTGATTGCCAGCATTTATACATTAAAATTTTTCATTAACACTTGGAAACCCGCCATGTGAACACTGCTCGAACCAAGACTTAACCACCATCTTTAAGTCTGACGGTACATAACATGTGCAATGACTTTGGGTTGGTGGGTTTCTAACTATGGTTTCGGCCGCCGATGCATATTCCATGCCAAGAATTTGGTAATTTTAAAATATATCAGGTTCAGGGTTAGCCCCTAACCCTGGTCTGTGGACCGGGGTTGGGGGTTAACCCCGGTGCCCACCCTCGTTTGACATTTCAACAAATTTTATATAGGAGTGAGAACCCTATAGGTTAAGAAACATGCGTAGGATGGATTGTAGGAGGCTTTGATTTATTGTTGGAGGTATTGTGTTTGATCCTCGGGGATTCTGCTCGACCCTTAACAAAATTTTGGTGGCCACCAGGAGGCCATGTGGCAGCCTCTAGTTGGCCCACGTGGTCCCTCCTGGTTGGTCCACCTCACCAATCTCTAAAACCAATAGAAATCAACCATTTCACAGCCAATAAAATCATGAAAAGTGTCAAAAAGAGATTGGCCAATTAAACATGGTCAACCTCTCCAGTCAGGGTGCAGTCAGCAGTAGGGACTGTTGACTATGTAGCCCTGTACATCTAAAAACCAATGTGTGTTTTTTTTTTTCTTTCCAAAAATGAACAGAACGTGATTACAAGAGCATATGACATCGGTTTTGAGCGAAACGAGTTGCGTCAGATTCAAAATTAAGAGATCTACGCGTTCATTCTAGTTTCGAGCCATTATGACAACTTCGGATTTTGAGCATAAAATTGATCCACCGGATTTTTCCTCCCCATTGGAAGATTTTGGACCTCCAAAATCTCTTTATCAATCAATAAATAGATAAGGGTACAAATCCCTTAGCCTTCCAGTCTCAATCCACTGAAAATTTCTTGAATGTGACATTTTGAGCTTTTCATAAAAACACAACATTTTGCTTGATTTTGGAGACATTTTCTTGTTGTGGTAGATACCATCTTTCTACAATTTCCCAGAATATGCAAAAAAAAACTATCCTTGAAGGAAAAAACAAATTCTTTCCTTTATCATCAATCAAAGGAAACCTAAATAACTTCATATTCTTATCACCTTGAACATTTTCGACATGACGATGCTTAACATGTCTAGCCTTGCGCTTGGCTCGACTCTTGACCAAATGTGATCGCCATCGCCATGCACCATCCCATTTCAAAGACAACATATTGTGAAACCCACAAGAATAAATTTTGGAACCATTGCCGTCTTTATAAAATTTCTTTGGAAATTTCTCTTTTAACTTTACACTCTCTAGCACTGGCATCTTGTTCACATCATTGTTTAGCAATGATGCATGCTGCTACAATTTTACCTGATCTTGTTTACCTCTTTTAGGAGGGAACATGTTAGATTCCTGAAACATCTTATCACACGCATTAGAAACCTCAATGAAATCATATTTTTCATTCGATGCATCTTCTTGAAAGGCCTCCTTCATAACATCCTTATGCTTGAACATTAACAAAACAAAAGTCTGACTAGCATTGACAATTCTCTTCATCTGTCTAGCATTCATAAGAGATAGGTTCATATTATTACTATGCGCTCAAACAATATACTCAATCCAATTCTTGAACAAGTGATACTTATTATCATGGCATTGAAATATTTCTCTCCTATCATAAAGATATGGGCTACCCAAAACTATACAACTAATATCAAGCGTAATTACATCAAGTTCAACTTCATCAAGAAATTTTGCAGTGATTGCAAATCTAGGGATATACCTCCTTGTAACCTGCAATTTTTCATTCTCACATACCCAAACTAAAGGATAGGGTCTAGGATGTGGGACGGTCTCTAAATTTAACTTCTTGACAATTTCCTCTGAAATAAGATTTTCTTGTGAACCATTGTCAAACAATGTGTCTATCTTGGTATGTTTTGAAACAACTCTAATATGGAAAATCTCAATTCTTATTTCTTCATCTTGAGTATCATTTAGAAACCTTGAAGAACTAGTACTTGCAATGTTCTTACCTTTCAAACCCATCGTTGTGATCTTTGTTTCATATCCGGAATCATAACCAAAATCATGTTGTGTTGTTGCAACTATCTTCTCCTTCTCCTTGTTTTTCAATTTCTTGGGTCTTATTTCTGGATGAATTTTCCAGCAATGATATTCATCATGTCCATCTTTGGAACACTGTTTGTATGCGAGTTTTTCTTTCTCAAACTTGATGGATGCATTATTCTTTCCTTTTCCCTTTAACTTTCCCTTTCCTTTCTCTCTAGACTCAAAGGTATTCTCACTTGTCTCATTTGAAACATGTTTTCCTCTTGCCTATAGATGTGTGGCCTGTACAAAACTTCATCTATACTTGTAGGGTTAAACATGAGAATTGTATGTCTTAGGTAACTATGCAAACCATCAATGTGTTTCAACAAAGTTTCTTGAGATGTCAAATCTACACCCAATATTAGTGCTCTTCTCCTAAACTCTTAAGTTTAGCTTTGCACACTTTGTCCCTTTCCGGGTTAAACATGAGAATTGTATGTCTTAGGTAACTATGCAAACCTCCAATGTATTTCAACAAAGTTTCTTGAGATGTCAAATCTACACCGAATATTAGTGCTCTTCTCCTAAACTCTTAAGTATAACTTTGCACACTTTGTCCCTTTCCTTGCCTAAAGTTTTTCCAATCCATTATAATTTTTTGCATGTATGCTAATGGATAAAATTTTCTTCTCAAGGAAACAACAAAATAATTCCAAGATGTTAAGAACTTACCATGTTTCTTCATGTCCTCTTGTGTTTTGCCTTCCCACCAAATAAGAGCTGCACTTTCCAATCTTAATGAACCAAGCTGAATCTGAGGGTCATCATCCTTGATCCTTTGTATCCTGCAATACACTTCAAGTTGACGAACCTAATTATCTAATATTTCAGCATTTACCTCTCCATCATACATAGGCAAATAAAAATTTATGTCAAGTTTCAGAAATGGAGTTTTACCATGACCTTTTGGAGAATGTGGGGGTGTTTGTGAAGGGCTTCTTGCAGAAGAATATGATGGTGAAGATGTTTGTGAGGATGGAGGTGAAGAGAATGGGGCTGTCAAAGGTGGTTTTTCATCATTCCCTCCATTACCTTTTGGAGTCTTGTCTCCCTTTGGAGGATTGGAGCTCTCACATTGCAACCTTGTGTTTATGTCCTCATAGATAACTTTCACCATTTGTGTCATATCAAAGAATGCTTTTCTGAAATATTTTTCATTCCCTGACATATTTTCAGGCTCTCCTTCATGTTCGATACTTGCCGAAACTTCAAGTACAAATTGAGGTGAAATTTGTGTTGGTTATTGTGGCAAACTTTGTCTCCTTGTCCTTGACCTAACTTGAGGACTTGCAATCACAATATTTCCTTCTCCTCGCTTGAGCTTCAATCTTGTGAGCATTAGAAGTGAATTGCAAAAAAATTAAACCCTCACAACAACAAAGAACTCTATCTATAATACCAAACTGATCTGTATATGAAATTGCTTGAGGATTATGTCTAGTTTTTCCATTGATCAAATTAGGTTTTTAAGCCTCATATGTCAAATTATTAAACACATAAACATGAATTAAAAGCTAAGTTTTTGCAGAAAATATGAGACAACATCACCATAACAACAAACACAAAACAACAAATGATGAAAGATTTCACCCCTTCCGGGATACATCTCTTGGTCTAGCTTCTAATGGTTGGGCCTCTTTCATTATGCTAAAATAATGGTGTTTACATCAAGTTACAATGCTCAAATTGCTTCAAAAATAGTTCCAATGGCTTCAAACTGTCAAAACCCCCTGTCTAGCCTCTTTCTGCTCCCAAAAAGGCCAAAAACTGAAAAATATATGCTCTTTTCAAGTTTCTTTGCTATTCTTTCTACAACTCGCACCTATCTACAAATTGTCCTACAATTTTGAGCTTTTTTCGGCCATGTGGGGCAAAAAATTTTCCTCTCACTGGTGGGATTCCTACCACGCTAGGTGCAAATTGTCACCTGTTAATTGGGCCGGTGAGCCTACTGTCCGGTTAAAAACGTGGAACGTATGGATTCTCCGTCATTGATTTTGGAACCTGTCATACCACTTATTGCCGGGCTATTGACCTGACCTGGATTCTGGGCAGTGACCTGTGGTTGATTTGGGTTGGGTTAGCGGAACCCTACCCCTGGTAGGTTCTGCTAACCTATATTGGTTCTGGTGCCACGACATAAATGTTAAACCCCGCTCCACATGTGAACGTCGTGACCCAAGCCTTGATTTCCAACGTTTATATATTAAAGTTTTAAACTATGACATAAACACTTAGCAACCTGCCATGTGAACGCTGCTTGAACCAAGACTTAACCGCCATCTTTAACTTCGCTGATTCAGAACATGTGTGATGACTTTGGGTTGGTGGGTTTCTGACTATGGTTTTGACCGTCGATACATATTCCATGCCAAGAATTTGGTTTATAAATTTAATATGTGTCGGGGCCAGGCTTAGCCCATAACCTTGGTATGTGGACCGGGGTTGAGGGTTAACCCTAGTCACCCAGCCCCGTTTGACATTTCAGTAAATTTTATAGTAGTAAGAACCTTATAGGTTAAGAAACATGTGTAGCGCGAATGGTAGGAGGCTTTTCTATGTTGTTGGAGGTCTTGTGTTCGATCCCCGGGGCTACTCATCAACCCTTAACAAAATTTTGGGAGCCACTAGAAGGCCACATGGCAGCCGCTGGTTGGCCCACATGGTCCCTCCTGGTTGGTCCACCTCACCAACCTCTAAAACCAATAGAAATAAACCATTTCATAGCCAATAAAATCCTGACAAGTGTCAAACAGAGAGTGGCCAATTAAGCATAGTCAGCCTATCCAGTCAGGGCCCAGTCAACAATACAGACTGTTGACTGTGCAACCTTGTACATCTAAACATCAAATTTTGTTTTTTGTTTTTTGTTTTTTTTTTGTTTTTTCCAAAAATGAATTGAACGCGATTACAGGAAAATACAACATCGATTTTGAGTGAAACGAGTTGCGCCAGATTCAGAATGACGAGATTTACGCGGTTGTTCTAGTTTCAAGTCATTCCGACAACTTGAATTTTGAGCATAAAATTGATCCACCAGATCACGAGATAACCATTTGAAACTCCATACCTTGAGGCGCTTCTCAATTTTTCCCAATAACCATAACCAATCAACATTTCTATAACTCTTGGGCTTCAAATGAAAGCCTAAATATTTTATGCCTTCCTCAAACACCAACCTCTTGAAGGGAAATTGAGCTTGCGCGAAAATAGATTCGTCCAAAGAACTTCCCATCTCATAGAAAGAAGGTTTGGCAATATTGACTTCTATCTTAGTAGCCTTACAAAAGAGGCTGAGATATTTTTTAAGAGCAGAGGAATCTCTTGGAGAACCATCACTAAAAAGAAGCACATCATCCAAAAAAAACAAGTGAGACAACAACATATTTTTAACCACCATAGCACCTTTTAAGTCTCCTGTACGCTTTGCATCATCAATGTTCTTACTTAGCCCTTCAAAGATTAGTAAAAACAATAGGGGGAGATGGGGCATCCCTGCCGGAGCCCTCTTTTAGCATGGAAAAATATGAGGTTGAGCCATTGATTAAAACAACGAAAGAAACAAAGGTAATACAACACATGATCGAGATGATGAAACAAAATAAAAGGAATTTCAATATAAAAAATTAAATTTTATTTTTATTTTTTTATGTTGAACTTCCTTTTTTTTTAAAGCTTTTTTTTTTTGTAAACATTTTTTATTTTTATTTTGTTATTTTTGCTTAAAATCTTACGTGAATCATTAATTTTGGAAAATAAAAAACATCAAATATTATAATCTGCAGACATAAAATTCATAAAAAATTCATAAAATTTGCTACTTTTTCAAAATTTTCCATAAAAATTCTTTATTTGACATGACATTTTCGGCAAAAAAATTCTGAAATTTGTATTTTTTTGTCAAGTGTTTAAAATTGTTATTTTTTTAGTGGCAATTATTTTATATGTATTGAAATATTAATTAACGATACATAAATATATAAAAAATCCTAACTTCAAAATATTATTATTATTATTTGCAAAACAATTGACAATATCATGACAAAAAAACTTTACGAAAAAAGCTAAAAACACAAACTTGAAAAACACTTAAAAAGCAAACATCTCAAGAATAAAATAAAACAAAAGAAGAAGAAGACAACTTGAAAAATGGTTAAATAACCAAGATTTATTAAAAAATGTGCATACTTAAGACGTAAGAAAATTCGAAGTGTCAAGAATATGCCCCTCCAAAAAAAGTTGATGTTGTATCAAATCATTTTAAAATCAACATGAAAATCACCAACATTTAAAAAAAACATCTTTACTTAATACATCAAAAAAATTTAAATGTAAAAAATATGCCCCCAAAAAAAAAAGGTCAATGTTTGATCAACACTTTTAAAAATTGAAATCACAATAACCAACATTTTAAAAAACATATCCATACTCTTTTTTTTAACACAAAAGAGTACTTTTATTGTATTTGACGTGCCCGGATTGCGGCTAAAACTGGGTGATTACAATTCAAAGTTGTGCCAAGATTGAGCACACTGATTTCTTCCAATGCTGAGCTGGCCCATGGAATTTTCAAAATTACAAAATACAACGTTGATATTGTTGTGTTTATGTTAAAGATTATATAGTACATGCCAAGCAGAAAAACACATTTGTATTTACTCATAAAAACTACACGGCGATTAATCATTTGGGTCAGCAGGAGATTAAGGTCAATTCCACTCGACTTGTCCTCCTAGGTGGTGATTTTTTTGGCCAACTAAATCTTTAAGTCCTTAATCTAGCTCTGGAGTGCAAATATATCATCCTCCAGTTTAAGGATCTTCTGGTTCTTCTTAGACTCTTTGTCGCTCCATGCGCATGCTTCTTCTTACTGCAAATAAAATTTATTCTTAAAATCTGCTAAGCCTTCCCTTAACTCTAAGTGCTCAAGCTCACAGGGAGAAAATAAGTGAGGGGCGACAATTGTGAGAGGAAGAATCCTTTAAATTTTGTTTGCTCTTCTCCCTGAGCATTTGCGTCAAACACCCCAGTGCTCTAGCTCCATCTTACCTATCTATGTTGCCACCCAGTATTATGTTTCAATTTTCTTGTTTTTTCCTTCTACTTTCCTTGAATTCCCTTGATTTTCTATGCCTGCGTCCAGACTAGCTCTCTTAGCAACAAATTTAGGTGTTGATTCCCAGCTACAATCTCCCCATAACCTGACTTGACCCCCTGTCCTAGAACGCAAATATGTTCCCAAAGGAGCTAGTGCAGGCTGGGCACAATTCTCCTGATCAGAGATCGTAACCTGATAACAGGCCTGCCCCTAAATTTTATTCAGGAATTATCTCACACAAAACTTATTCTCACAACACAAAATCTTAGTTTGAGCACCCATGCATAGAGAATTCACTGCCCTCCAGTATTCCTTCTTCCAATTACAGTCTCTCCCCTAACAAGTCCTTAGAATCAATTGCCAACAGGTCGAGAGACCCATGCCCTCGTCTGCAACCTTAGCATCCCATAGAACCATAATTCACCACCCTTTCCCATACCTTAAATTCTCTAAAACCCACTACGATTTTCTCATCGATCCATGCAACCTAATACCCAGTTGCAGAGCCTCAGATTTTCCACAATAATAAACATGCCTGTTACCCCTCATTTTATAGTGAAAATTAATACATATGGATAGGTTCTTACCTCCAGACTCCCCGAAATTCCCCATGATTTCTTCTTTGCTAGAATCGACTGCGTTCTGGTGCGAATTAATTTCCACTCGCTTGAACCATCCGCTCAAATTCATCAACTTTAAATATGTCTCATGCTCATAGGGACCACGAATTTTTATAATGCACATGATAATGTGACAAGCTTGAAGATGAGGCTGAAACTAGGTGCTTCCCATGATGCTATCCTTTTCTACAGCATCTGTCATGCCCTTCTCATATCTGACGTCACGATCAACAGTAATAGTTTCACACGACATTCGCCCACCATCTAAGATGCGAGTGCACAACCACCTGCTCCATACACAACGAGCCAGCAGTCGGGAGTATGAGGAGAATCGAGGATGAATCATGAGGTTGACAGGGATAAGATAGGGAAGGGGAGGTTGAAGGGTTGAGGGTAAGTTAAGGAATGAATAAGAATGGAGAATGGGATGAGAGCGGAAGGGGTTTATCCAGCAAGGGAGGGAGGGGAAATAGAGGGGGAGGGGGACCAAATAAAAATCATTAATCCAGAGCCTTAGATCACCAAAATCCATATTATCCCTTTTTATGAGCTATTTCCTTTGCAATTTGATAGGATCCTATCCATATGCTCATTCCTTTCAAACATAGCTACTATGGGATGAGATAGTGTCCTTCCCTTCAATTTATTAGACTCCTATTTTCTTCAATTTGACAAGCTATGTTCTCTTGAATGTCAACCTCCCCATTCAATTTCCTCAGGATATGATAAAAGTATACTTTTTCAAGTGATTAAAAATACCTTTGTTTCTGATCCGGATTTATGTAGGAACGCAACAGAATACAGAAATAACCATAAACACAGAAATACAGCGGAAATAAGTCTTCATTTCATTAATATCAAATCACAGAAATATGCTTACAAACATGATGGAAATAAAATAGCTAGGGTGCTGGTAGCGAATCTCTGAGAAGAGATGTGGCAGCTACAGACCTCTAAACTCTGTTACAATGAGGCTTGATGGCCTATTTATTATGGAGAAATAATGGATAACTCTAAACGTCCAAAAACCTAACCCTAGGAGATGAAGCACCAAAAATATGGGCCCCGTTTGGGTAAATTGGTGTTTCAACTTCCCGAGGATGTTAATTTAGCATACTATCTCCGTTTGGGGCTTCAAAACGGCTCCAGAAGTTCAGGACCCGAAAAAATGCTAAAAATAGTAAGTTGTGAAAAAGCTGAAAGAAACAATGGTGGGGCCCCAAGTGGAATAGGCGGGTGGCCACCAATATCCTCCTGGATCAGTTTATTTTCATGACTTGGTTCAACATAGATTTCTTAGTCACATTGTTGTTTACCATATATTTAATTGTAAGGAGGGAGTGCCTCAGAATGTTCATGACCTTGATCCCTCTTTTCTATGCAACCATGAGGTTGAAGAGAAGGCCATACGCCTCTGCTTGATTATTTGTTTTCTTACCTAGACCCCAAGCATACAAATCACCTATTTTTCCATCAGGGTTTATGAGAACCCCTCCCCCTCCTGCCACCCCATTAAAAAAAAACATATCCATACTTTATACCATTATACTCAAAACATAATATTACCAAGTTTGAATACAACAAATATAATTTAGTGTCTTCTAGACTCAACAATAATGAACAAGCCTATCATTACCTTGTCGTGAATTCCATACACAAATGATTTTAAAAAGAAAATGTGATATCACAAATTTATTTATGCCTTCAACTTGGTCTCTCCACTTCCATAATGCTCCAAAATTCCCCTGGTCCACCCTTCGAATTCGAAAGTCTCCTCTTCCTTGTCATGGTTTGTGCTTCCACTTGATTTTATAACAAAAAAAGGGTTTGTTTTATTTTTTGATCTTGGGCCTCCAAACTCTTTGAAAAATCTCAACCAAAAACTATATTTAACACATATTAAAACCATAAGTTATTATTAAAATAAAAATCTAAAATATTCAATTCTAATAACATGAAAAAAAATCCCTTAAAACCAATTACATTAATTTGGGCTAAATTGTTATAGGTATGTGGTAACATTTAATGTTTTGGTGTTTCATTCTTCCCTGAATGTTGTAATTTTAACATAATGATGGCATTTTGATGAGATTTGATGTTGTGTGGTGTTAATTGAAAAGAAAAATTGTTCCAGCAAACAATTTTATTCCTAAAAATAAATCCATTGATCTTAGTTCTGTAATATGGTGTGATTTTTTTTCCCTTTAACTTTTTATTTTTTTTGGCATTTTTCTTATTAATTTGACCATAGTAGTTCTTTCAAACTTTTATCTATAATTTTATCTTTGCAATGAGATATCATGTGCTTAATTTTGTGCTCTAGAACTCAAGATATAGTCTTGGGAAGTTGGTGCTTAACAACCTTGAATCAAATTCATGAATTAATCCTAGACGTTGATTTAAAATCCAAAATTATTATATCACATGCACTACGGGAGGGAGATTTGAAGAGTTTATATTGTAATTTGCTTCCCATGTAATTTTTATGGGAGTTGTGGAGGACATAGAACATGGAGCTAGTGATATTGTTTTAACCGTACATAAAAATAGAAAATAAAATAATAACAATAAACAAACAAATAAATAAATGAACTAAATCACATCCTGGAGGAAGGATAAATTGAAGTTGAACATGTACCATCCCAAATTCCCGGATGGGAAAGAAAAACAAATAAATTAATAATTAAGAAAAAATATGCACACATATAGAAAATAAAATAAAATGAATAAATAAATGAACTAAATCACATATCTAGGATATGGGAAGGAGTTGAAAATTACCCAATACTACACCAGATCTCAGATAGAAAGAAAAACAAGGATAGGAAAGGGAGAGGGAGAAAAAAAAATGAACCTCATCCGAGGATATTCGAGATGAAAATTGAAGTTGACCATGTATGATCCTTGACCCTCGGATGCCCATTTAAGGGGAGTAAACCAAAATTAAATTACATCTGAGGTGAAGTGTACAAGTTTTGTTGAGACCTACCCCAATGTAATAGACTCGGGCTAAAAGTTCATGTAATAAAATTTAATAAAGGAAAAATAAGACCACAATTAAGGGACACTTATTCCAAGCTGAATGTTTGGAAAACATATCCTAGTGGGGGTCACTGGATATGCATTTATGGCTAAGGAACATTGGAAAAGGCATTAAAGAGGAAACAAGTATTTTTGGCACATTTATTTATGAAAAAAATGGGAAATTAGGAGAAAAGGAAGGTAAAAGGTCACAAGTTGCATGTGACGATGAAAATGAAGGAAAATAAGGGAAATTGAAGAAAATAGAGGCCTTATTGATAAAAAGGCTTTTGAGGATCAGTTGGTACTTTTCATCAATTCAGTTTTGGAGCTCTCTCATTATTCTCTCTCTCTCTCTCTCTCACTCACTCACACACACACACACACATAATTTTGAATACTTAGAGTTTTCTTGGAGCATTTCAACATTGAGCCAAGAAGTAGGAAAACAAGCAAAGGAAGGACAAGGAAAGGAAAGGAAAGCGAAGATCAAGCAAGGAAGAGCAAGATCTAGTAGCTTCAACATTAATACTTGTAGGTAACGTATTACATGTTTGATTTCCTAGATGGTTTAGACATGCATGGATTATTCATGTTGGTATTTGGTTCTCTTGTTATCGATGACATGGTTTTTCCGGGTTTTGGCAATGGTTTTCAACCTTGCCTTACCTTTTTCTGGACGCCATGGTATGTTGGGATTTTGATCTCGGTTTTGAGCTTTGGAATAATCAGATGGATTTCGTAATCTAGGGCGCAGGTGGTCTCAGGTTCATTCCCAAAGGCCTAGGAATCCCTTGATCGGTTTTGGCAGGATGCACGGTAAACCTTGAGGGAGGTGTCTCAGTTTAGGGCCTAATGATACGAGATTAGATTGTGGGCCTAGTGATAACTCTTCTTCTCTATTGCTCTTCCTCGACCTTTGTCGTGACGATTTAGTTTGATGCCATGATCTGTCCCTCTACATTCCCATGTTGTGGAAAGGATAATCATAAGAGGGACTATCCATAGTATCAGGGTGGTATACCCTAGATATATAGTGCACAAGAGGTGTAGGAAGTTGGAGATGTTGGTCATAGCATTCCTCGGATTTATGTAGCTATGGAAAATAGGCAGGCAGATCATAAGGCTTCTATCATTGAGATGGATGGTAAGGTTTGTGATAAAGTTGTTTCAATTTTGATTGACCCTGGATCTAATTATAGTTATATTAGTCCTTACCTGGTGGATAAGTGTGGTTTGAGAAAAGAAATGCATTCAAAATTTTAGTTAGTGTAGTTGGATACAGGTACAAAGAAAAGAGTTCACCATTGGGTAAAAGCTTGTGCATTTGAGTTAAATGGTATGCCTAAAACAATGCACTTGAACATATTTCCATTAGGATCATATGACATGCTATTGGGTATGGACTCGCCATATCTTCACAAGACCAAGGTAGATTGTTATGACAAATCCATTGAGTGCTTGGATGATAATGGAGAACCAAGAGTCTTATATGGAAAGAAGAAAGTGACATTAATGAGGATGGTGAAATCTATGCATGCCAAGCACAGTCATAGGAAAGGTGTGTGTTATTTTTGGTTCATATCTCTAGTGACAAAGGTAAGGAAGTTGAGGATTCAAATTTTTTGAGTAGGTATCCAATTCTACAACAATTTCAGGATGTATTTCCTGCAGATATTCCAGATTTTCCACCTCACGGGGAGGTAGAATTTTCTATTGAGTTGGTACCAGGGGCAACACCAGCATCAAAATCACCTTACAGGATGAGCACACCTGAGTTGGTAGAGTTAAAGTTTCAACTGAAAGAGATGGTTAATAAGGGATACATTAGGCTAAGTGTATCGCCTTGGGGCGCACCAGTGTTGTTCGTGAAGAAGAAGGATGGAAATCTCAGATTTTGCATTTATTAATGGCATTTCAACAAAGTGACCATCAATAATAAGTACCCATTATTGAGGATCGATGATTTGTTTAATTAGTTGAAGGGAGCAAAAATTTTCTCTAAGATCGACTTGAGATCAGGATATCATTAGGTACACATCAAATATGAGTACATCTACAAGACAACTTTCTAGACTAGGTATGGGCATTATGAGTTTTTTTTAGTTCCATTCGGTTCGACTAATACTCCAACTAAATTTATGATTTTGATGAATAGTGTGTTGCGTCCTTATCTCGACAAGTTTGTGATTGTATTCATCGATGACATCTTGGTATATTCTAAGAATGAAGAAGAACATGTCGAGCATTTTGAAGTAGTGTTGAGATTGTTGAGAGAGAACCAATTGTATAGTAAGCTCAACAAATGTAGTTTCTTTCAAACTGAGGTACATTACTTAGGACATGTTGTCTCCAAGGAGGGCATAACGGCGGAACCAGAAAAGGTAAGAGCTATCATGGAGTGGGCATCTCTTAGAAATGTAGATGAGGTGAGATCTTTCATGGGATTGGAAAGCTATTATAGGAGGTTCATCAGGAACTTCTCACATATTTCTTATACAATTACATCATTGCAGAGGAAAGGTAAGAAGTTTGAGTGGACAGAGGAGTGTGAGGCCAATTTTGAACATCTTAAGTAGTTTTTGACACATGCTCCAGCGTTAAGGATCTTAGATTTGGACAAAGAGTTTATAATATGTACAAATTATTGAAGGAGAGGGATTGGTGGAGTCCTTATGAAGGATGGACAGGTGGTATTCTACGAGTCACAGAAACTGAATGAGCACAAAAAAAACTATCCAACGCATGATCTTGAGCTAGCAGCGATCATCCATGCATTGAAGATGTGGAGGCATTATATTCTTGGAAGGAAATTTGTACTGATGAGAAATCAAAGTGGATTGAGGTGCTTGTTTTCCAACGAAATATGAATTCCATGCGAGCTATATGGTTAGCTACGATTAGTGAGTTTTATTTTGAGATAAAATACATCAAAGGCAGAGAGAACAAGGTCACAGATGCTCTTAGCAAGCGAATACAGGTAAATCAAATTATAACTATGAGCTCCTTGGAAAAATTTATAGGATAGGATCTTGCAGGCATGTCAACAGGATGTCAGATATATGGATCTTAGGCATAGATTGTAGCAGAGTACAAGTAAAGGTAGTGGTACAGGTGCAGATCTACAGGATGTGGACTATCATCTCATAGAAAATGGACTGGTCATGTTTAGAGACATGATATATGTGTGAGACAATAGTGAGCTCAAGAAGGTGACCTTGAGGGAGTTTCATGCGAAACCATATTTAGGTCACCTAGGCTATTATAAGACGTTGAATGCAACGAAGAGATTTTATTATTGTCCGAATCTAGGGAGGAATGTAGCAGAGTTCATGGCTAAGTGTTTGATTGTCAACAAGTGAAGGTAGAGTGTAGGTATCTAGGTGGTCTACTACAACTTATTGTTATTCAAGAATGGAAATGAGAGGTCATTTCCATGGAATTTATTACAGGGTTACTGAGGACAGTGAGACAACATGATTCTATCATGGTGGTTGTGGAAAGGTTGACAAAGGTTGCAAACTTCATCCCAGTGAAGACTACGTATTTAACTAGTAATGTAATGCATGTGTTCATAAAAAACATAGTTAAATTGCATGATGTTCCAAAGAATTTTCTGCCATAAATGGATGAAAATTTCACTTCCAAGTTTTGGAGGGAGTTATTTGTAGGTTTGGTCATAGAGTTGGCCTTCAGTACAACTTAGCATCTGCAGAAAAATGGAAATACTGAGAGGGTCAACAGGATCTTGGAGGACATGTTGAGGATGTATGTGATGCATCAGTAGCGGAAATGGGAAGAGTATCTACCATTGGTTGATTTTTCATACAAAAATGGGTATTAAGAGTCATTAGGGATTAGTCCCTTGGAGGCAATGTACGGGCGAAGTTGTAATGCTCCCATTGGTTGGAGTGATCTAGTTAACAGGGTATTGATTGGACCGAACATGTTGGCAGACATGGAGCAGGAAATGCAGGTTATAAAGAAGAATCTAAAGGCAACACAAGACATACAAAAGAGTTATGTAGACCAGCACAAGGTATTTAAGGAGTTCAGGTTGGGGAGCATGTGTATTTGTGTATCAAGCCCAAGAAGAGATCGTTGAGGACCAGATCATGTGCCAAGTTTGCACCATGGTATTTAGGGCCTTTTAAGATCCTTGAGATGATTGGACGAATGGCCTATCGAATTGCATTGCATCCACCAATGAAAGTCGATGATGTGTTTCATGTTTCATTGCTTAAAAAGGTATATAAAGGATGTTGATCATGTTATTGATTATTATTTATTGCAAGTGGAGCAAGAAGGAGAATTCCAATCGAAACCTTAGTTGATATTGCAGCGGAAGAAACTCATGCTCAGGAATAGATCCATCGAGTAGTTTAAAGCTTAATGGAAGCACTTTGGGCACGATGAAGCTACATGGGAGATGGCGGATCCATGTATCCTTCATTGTTTTTCGATTGAGGAAAATCAATTTTGGTTTGATGTTTGGTATATGTTTGGCATATTTTTTGGTATATGTACTTATTTATATGGATGCAATACCACCATGAGCTAAGTTATAAAGCTCCAATAAGCGGTATGGATGTATATGGTTATGTTATCATGGTTTTTTTCTTTTGAGAAGGTTACTCATTGTAAATATTGCATCGAGATAAGCTATAAATATACATGAGAAGTATCTTTCCTTTTCAGCAGTTTTGCTGAGGTGTAGATGTGGTTTAACATTGAGGATGGTTCCCCAAGGGGGAAGGTTCTGTAATAGACCCGTGCTAAAAGTTCATGTAATAAAAGTTAATAAAGGAAAAATAAGACCATGGTTAAGGGAAACTTATTCCAAGCTAAATGTTGGGCAAAGATATCCTAGTGGGTATAACTTGATATGTGTTTATGGCTAAGGAAATTTGGCAAAGGAAATGGAAAAGGAATTAAAGACGAAAAAATTCCTTTTGGCACATTTATTTATGGGAAAAAAGGGAAAATTAGGAGAAAAGGAAGGTAAAAGGTCACAAGTTTCATGTGAGGAGGAAAATGAAGGAAAATAAGGGAAAATTAAGGAAACAGAGGCCTGCTTGATAAAAATGCTTTTGAGGATCAATTGGTATTTTTTGTCAGTTTAGTTTTGGAGCTCTCTCATTATTCTCTCTCTCTCTCATACTTTTGGATACTTAGATTTTTCTTGGAGCATTTCAACATTGAGCGAAGAAGGAGGAAAGAAAGCAAAGGAAGGATAATGATACGAAAGGAAATCAAATATCAAGAAAGGAAGAACATGATATAGCAGCTTCAACAGGAATACTTGCAGGTGATGTATTGCATGTGTGATTTCCTAGCTAGTTTGGACATGCATAGCTTACACATGTTGGTATTTTATTCTCTTGTTGTCGATGGAATTATTTTTCCGGGTTTTGACAGTGGTTTTAGTCTTGCCTTGCCTTTTTGTGGATGCCATGGTGTGTTGGGATTTTGATCTTGGTTTTGAGCTTTGGAATTGCGTGATGGATTTCAAAATCTGGGGCAGAGGTGGTCTCAAGTTCATTCCCAAAGGCCTAGGAATCCCTTGATCGGTTTTGGCGGGATACACAGTAAAGCCTGAGGGAGGTGTCTCGGTTTAGGGCCTAGTAATCCGGGATTGGATTGCAGTAGATATTGAGAGAAAGAGAGATGGAAAATTCCTCAAGGGTAGTGATGGATTTAGATGGCATTCCAAGTTCGGCTCAATTTTGTGATCAGAGCACTGATTTTGGTGTGACCATGGTATGGTGAAGGTGGAGATAGTTTAGCCTATGGATTCCCTTGGTTGTGTTTTGGATTTTTTTATCCACGAGATCCCACATTCATGCTTGGATTATGGCACAAAAGTGACTAGCTGAAGAGATATTTGGCTCAACCATGTCTATGGTCAGGTGGTACATGGAAGTCCCGAACCTGGTCGGTTATTTCCTATGTTTAATGGAAGCTAAGTTCTCTTGATTTTGTACCTATTTATGTGTGGATTTAATGGTTTTTATCTCAATGATATTCCCATGGTTTTATGCTGGTTATAAGCATGTTTAAATGACTGGTTCATGTTATGGTTATTTCATGTATTTACTTGTAATTGTTAAAATAATGGATGTAATACATAATTGATATCATATTTGTTATAGGAAGAGGGTGATGATCCTTCTTGTAATGTCTCTCAAGAGTTTTTAGTCATTCATGCTTTGCCTTGTATCCTAGACCTATAGATTCATTCATGCCAAGTCTTTGACGTAATTCCAGTCCCAGTTGGGGATGGTCATGCCTAGTCCTGGAGTCATTTTTTGGTTATTTGACATTGTCATCATGTGTTTAATGATTTATGAAAGCTACATGAAGTTCTAGGCAGTGTCCAGGATTTTGGGCTTAAAAAGTGCCTTAAATCCCCCAGACATAGGCATAGGTCTAGTGAATTGAGTCCTTGGATGCATGCATGCCCATGTTGTGGGTGTGTCCAGAGCCTCCCAGATGCACCCTTACCCATATGAAGGGAGCGTATAGGGGTTTTCTTCAGTAAAAGTCAGTGGGACCCAGGGATAAGTTAGCTTGAGGGTTGGGATAGCCTCTTAGGGTCCTATAGCAGGTTCATGGAGTCTTTGTTATGGTTTTCTGTGTTGATTCCACTTCCTTAAAGTCACCAAGAAGGTTGAGTTTGCTCTTAAATCCCCTCAGCTCATGTTTACTTGGTTGGCCGGTTACTTGGGTAGATGTGAGGGGAGGTGTAAATTACACCCAATCCTCGAATACATAGATACAGGAATAAGCTTAAAATAAAACACGCTCATCCTAAAACATATCCAGGAATCCGAAACTAGGGAAGAACAAGTCAAATTTTATCCTATATCACCTTGGATGCTGAGATAGGAGAAATAAATGAATAAAATAAAAAGAAATAAAAAGAAATAAATCCATGAATACATTCGGGAATCAAGGTGAAAACTTGCACACAAGCCTAATGCACCTTTGGATGCGTGTATCCCTAGATGAAAAGACATGTTATCAACCCACATCATTTGCCACATCAACTACCATGTCAGAACATTCCTTATGATGAATTTCCACATGGATCTAGGGTACAGATCATATTCTTAGTCAACATGCCAAGTCAACCTTCCATTTCATCATCCATGTTAGCTTCCACATCACCTATCATGTTATCATGCCATGTCATCAAAATGAAATAATAATGTAAAAATTTAGAGGGCTATAAATTTTCATTTGGAACTTGAAATAGGAAAATTTTATATCACTAGAAATCTCTCAAAGAGAAGAATATGATGAGAACCTAAAAAATGGGAAATTGTGAAACATAAACGATCAATCATAAAAGAAAACATAATAAACTGAAAATAGAGGCAGTATTTTTAAAATTTACATGGGGGCCCTTTATATTTTTTAAGACATTAATGGGAGTTGTTAAGGCATCAATAATTGGTGACACACTAGGGCAAAGCAATTACCTTTGTCTCACATTAAATGAAAGAATTATTCAAATATAATATTAAGAATAAGCTTAATGATTATTCATATACATTTATTTATTTATGAGTACCATCTTTTGTTTATGAATTTAATAGATATTCTCCCTAATCATGAATATTAGGTGACTAACATATCGCTTCTTCAAGCCAATTTATGAGGTCAATTTTCCTTATATTTTAATTTGTGAAAGTTGATTTAAGTGTGAGTTAGGGCCCTCACTATAGGCAAGTAAATAGTTGTTTATGTCTGTTCCTCATCTCTCTTGACTTGGAATTGCTTTGTTGCACGTGAGAATTCATAAACCTAACGAAGTGCCTTGGTATCATACAAGTATGACCCCACTGCCAACGAAAATACATAGCGCCAACAAGTTCACTTGTACTTACCACACCACATGTTGCTTTGAACTTCCTTTTATTAGATTTTAAAAACACATTTTAGATTTATGAAACTATTTGAAATTTTTTATTTATTTATTTGAAATTTTGGTGAATAGGAAGGGGAGTAATACGAGAGCTATTTAGATTTGCTTGGAATTTTACTTACTTCCAAAGTTTAGCTTAAGGTATTACTTCCATCAATCACTCTAGATATTAGTTAATTTAATGTGAGATGGATGGGGCAAAGAAGAAGAAACCTGTAAGAAACCTAAAGTGTAAATGTGCTAGTGTTATGGATGTGAATTCATATTAACAAAGGCGTTCCATCACAAGTATTGAATTTTTTCTTGTAACTCATAAATCTTTGTATGGATGATTAAGTGTGATGTTTACAGTTGTAGACAATAATTTAATAATAACCCATATGCTATCATTTATTCGTTGAGGGTTAAAACCCATTTTTCAAAATTTCAAGCAAACAAAAGGAACATAAAAACTTGCAATTATTCAATAAAAGAACCATAACAATAAATTTGAAAGTGCGGAAAAATAAAGGAAAAGTATAGAAAAGTAAACAAAAAAAACTATTTAAAAATATAAAATAATATTATTGAATTATAAGCCATGAATAAAAATATCTCAATAAAAAATGTCATCATATCACTTGTTAAAGAATGGAAATGAAGAGATAAATTCGAAGGGATGGGTTGAATTGTAAAAAAATGAATTTGTTTAATCATTTTGCATGTAACTATGTCATTTCATTTAAATTAAGATTTTGATATATTAATTTTACTTGAGATGGTGTTATTCGAGCCTTTTATTCAAAGCAAATAGAAAATAGCTAATTTCTAAAATCCTAAGCTAAATTGCTATTTGAAAAACCCCATTAATTAGGTTACATGTCAAAAGATTAAATGAAAAGTGATGTATGTGAAGTCATGCTTTAGAAAATAATCATATTAGACATCTTATGTCCAATTCCTTACTATGGAAAACTAATAGAATTTAAAGATAGAACTTGGACGAACATGTTTAATGAAAGAAGCAAGGTAGGATGAAAAATAGCTAGGAGAAGAAAAAAAAAGTGAATTTCCCTGAATATGCCGTGATGATGTTTTGTCGCTTAATTGACATAATTGCATTATCTGAATGAACAAAATAAATATATTTTAATTGAAAATTTACTTCTAACCCTAACTCTAACTCTAATATATCTTAATGTTTTTTTTTTTTTAGTTTGTTATCTTATTAACTAAATAGAGTTAATACGAGTAATATTACTCTGTGCTACTGGCATGCCCGTTAGGAAACTAGCCAAATATGCTACTGGCATGCCCGTTAGGAAACTAGCCAAATAACACATATTGAGTAGCTTGAGATTACAAATGCCCTACTTGATCAATTCAACAAATAAAAATAAAGCATGGCCAAAATTTACAAGGAGCTCCCAAATATTAAAAACACAAATATTCTGTTCTACAGAGCTATGCCAACTAAAAAAGAGACCTCACATTTTCAATTATACAAAATAAAATCACTGATACTCAGCTAAAACTTGGAGTTGCATTGCATAGTAACCTGGAGGTTCCACTCATTGTACAATGAATGATGATTCATGGTAAATGGCTTCTTCGACAGACCATGAGTTGTATTAAGCCATAAGCCTCGAACCACCAGCACCTGCAAACGAGAGTGCTTGAACCAGTGACCAACTACCGTAGCCTGGAGGGACCACGTGCATTGCAACAATAAATGAGCCATGTTGAGAGGCTCCTCCAATAGACCATGAGCACCTGTGGCTCATGAGTTATGAATTGATATGTGTGATTCAATGTGCTAGTTTCCAGTGATTTTGGAGAGACATGAGATGCATTGAATCTTCTTCATAATGGAAATAATAAGCATCGAGCACCCTTCTATCAGTATTTTATGATACTTGTGCCTTAAATAAATAAGCAAGTCATGTTTAAGTCCCCATAGCTTTGATTCGTTCTTGGTGGTAAAACCAAGTTTGCCTGAAAAATGTTGAGAATTTATCCTAAAGTATCTCTGAAAACTCCACCATAACTAGCTAGCCCTGGATTGCTTCAAGATGCCCCATCAAAATTGAGCTTTATCAAGCATGGGGTAGGGGGGAACCAATTCAAGGGGATGACAGTCTCGAGAGAGATAGTTGGACTGGGGGGGAAGTGTTATGAGGATTGATCCCAAGGTGGCGCAAAATTCTCTGTTAAGCTGGAGGAAAGTCCCAGTCCTGAGTGGCCCATTGAAAAGAGGCGATAGTTTCTTGAAGTTGGGAGAGGATAATATGCTAGAAATATTCCAAATTATATGAGGAATTATTAAAAATTTGTTAGTTAATCTCTTTCCATATGTTCCCAATTACGAAGCTTTGAATCAAGAGCCAAGCATAATTGAGAATTGGGCTACAAAAAGGATATTCATTCCAATTATCTAGAGAGGCAGTTATGGAGTGGGGCATGAGATTGGGTATTTTGAAAGAGAAATCCAAACACTTCCAAAGTGAGGAGGAGAAGGAGACAGTAAGAAACAAATGATTGTCATGATCCACTTGAGCAAGGCACAAATTACATATGGAAGGACCCAGGAAGCCACGTTTTTTAAGCTTATCCCATGTTAGAGTCTTGTTTCTTAAGAGTAACCAAAGGAAAAGAGTTATTTTAGGCCAATGCTTTAGTTTCCAGAGGTACTTCCAGGTTTGATTAGGCTATAGCAGTTGTGCTTGTGTCAATATTTCGCAAACATCCTTGAGATTAAAATCCCTGGATGAGCCATACTCCTAATGCAAAACATCATTGTTAGTCTCCAATGCAATATTTCGAGTGGTCAGTGCATGCATTAAATTTTTTTCCCTTCCACATGAGTCCTTGTATATTCTGGTGATCAAATTTTCCATGGGCGCCAAGGGGATTTAGAAGAATCTCCTCTTGTGCTAATATTCCTCTAATTTCTGTCTCAACACTCCTTCATATGCTTTCAATTATTTTGTCCTTCCCTCCTTGATAATAGTCTATTGAACCTCCCTCACATTCACTTCTAGTTTATGTCATTCTTTGAAGATGTTTCCAAAGTCTTTAACATTTCATTCCTTTATTTTTTTCTTAATATATTTTAACCTTTGTTGAAAGTGGTACATAATTCGGCTGGATGTTTATTCTTGCCACCAAGTTTCCATGTTGGAAATGAAGTCTGACTGTCACAACCAAAACACCTCAAAGTGAAAGGGCTTATTGTGGGGTGAACAATATCAACCCAAATGAAGAGAAATCATCCAATGGTATGAATCATGTCCTGGAATAATTGATGACTCTAAGCACCATTCAGAAAGAAGAAAGCAGAATCCAACCTTGAAGAAACTTGTTGCGATCCCCCCTCTTGTTATTATAGGTATGGATTCCATTTGAGGTTTGAATGTTTTCCATATTAGAATCATCAATAAAGGAGTTGAAGAGAGAGACCTCGTCTTCTAATATTCTTACACCTCCCTTTTTATCCTACATAGATCAGATGAGGTTGAAATCCCCTCTAAGATCCTATGGCCAAGGTTTAAAGGAGAGAAACAATGGAGAGGATTTTTATTTTTATTTTTTATGAGGGGAGTTGGCACCATATACATTGGAAATAAAATCAGGCTGGGAGGAACCAATGGGTTGAAAACAAGTTGTCAAAATTATGGTAAGGAAGAAAGAATCTTTGAGGATGACTGCTGATGTATTCGATAGAATTTCTAAACCTCCTGATGCACCCATAGCACATTGGGTTATAAGATCACATTTTCTCCAGAATGAGTTGACGAGTTGAATTAGGTTGTTGTGAGTACACTTAATCTCTTGAAGCAACAAGATGTCATGTTTTTCTTTGGAAAATTTGTTCTTTCAGATTCAATGCTTGGATTTGACATTTAGGCCCATAGCATTCCATGATATGAATTTCATAATTGATATTTGGATATGGGAGGGAAGAGATCTTTCATAATTCACAACTCAAAAGAATACTTTCTACCAAGGGTTTGGAGAGATCTAGGTACACACATAGTCGGGCGTATGACACATATTTCCTTTTTTGCTCGGCTAGTGCTAAAAGAAAAATTTAGTTGGATCATATATTAGCTGAAAGTGAAGTGAAGCAACTTCATGCAATATATACAATAGAAAAATATTAGTATTTATTGTTTTGTTTACACAGGAAAAGCGTTAATATTACTATAGAAAAAGGCACTTTCTAGAATGACGTTTCCAACCAAATTTCAAGTGGGTCATTAAGTTGAAAATATACTATTGATTTTGAAAAATTCATGGATGGGTAGCATAGCTGGAAATAATCATATGGTACATTTTCAAGTACTGGAGTTTGTGGAAGATTAAATTTGGTGGTATTATTAATCCTGAAAGAGTGAGCAAGATGACAAGGCATAATCATAATTTGAAAATGCAATGCTTTACTATCTTGATAGTTCCTTAGGTGCTCATATTTCACATTTCTACCCATTTAAAGAGAATGAATTGGATCAGATAATATATATTCCTCCACTAGCTCATAAGGTAAGGCATCAGTACTAAAATATTTAAAATATTAGTAGAAACTATTACATAGATGACATATTGTAGTCATATATACATAAAAAATAATTAGTGAAATATGAATAACATATAAACCAAAAATGTTTCAAAATAAATTTGCATATTTATTTACACAAAGTACATTATTGTTACACGACCATGGGAACGTATTCATAAAAATTCTTTGAAAACAAGTATTAATTGAAATATTGAGATCAAATTGAGTATCCTTATATACTTGTGAAGAGTTTACAAGATGATCACATGCCTCAGTAGGACATTGATTTGTAAGTTCAAAATTGTATTTTGGAATGGATATATGTTCTATAAAGTTGAAATCATTTTGACTTTTAGAGGAAACAAGATGAGAATTCATTATAACATTATATGTACTAGGGAACATTCCATCTTGTACCTTAGATTCCTTTTTGGAATTGATGACATGAGAACTTGACATAACCATCATCATATGCGAAGTGTCTCACTACCTTCAATATCCAAATGCTCATAAACAATAATTTCTCTTTCTTCCTTAATACATGGTAGGTTAGAAATATAAGTATTATTAGATGAGCTAAATACACACGCATGCGATTTTTCAAAGTTATTAATGGAATGATAATTTATTATTTCATCATTTTGAACATGGCTAATAGGAAATTCATGATTACTTTGATTCATAATACTTCCCTTATCTTCTAAAAATAAATTTGTATGTGAAGGAACTACCAAATGAAAAGAGTCAATGTCATTTGAATTACAATCAACAAACAAGTCAAGCTATAATGAAAGGTTGTTAGAGCAGATAAAATTCAATATTTCCCTATTATTAAAATGATTGTAACCTTTAGGTTCTAACATTTGAGTTCCCAATTTTAATTCCTCATTATTCCCTTCACCTTAAACAATGAGCTCATTATAATTTGAATTAATTTCAGGAGTAGGATTAATTTGATTGGATGCAACTTCACATCCCTTAAATCAAGCATTAAAATGTTCTACACTGTGTGATTGAACAACATCCTTATTATTATTATTAAAATAAAAAATTCCTATTGTAGCACGCATATTTTGAAAATAATGATTTTTATGTTCATCATTACGGTTTTGTGATGGTATACAAGGGAGAGAGAAAACATAAAGAAACCATTTCATTAAGTCTTCGTTAGAGGGTTTATCATCAAAATGAAATTTAAGACAAATAACTTTAAATATGAAAAGAAAATATTTTAGAGGTTCACCTTCATACTTGCATAAGTTTTCCATTTCCAAACACGATTCATCATAACCAGAATTTTGAAAAACATGTAAGGAACTCACTTACAAAATGTTCCCATGTGTGAATATATGTAGGCGACAATGTTTTGCACCACTTGAACATTAGAGTGAATATCCTGCATATGACACCTTAATGAACCATATTATTAGAAATGCAGTTTTGAATAAATTAAAGAACATGTTCAGATGTATATGTTTCACCTTGACCATCAATTTTAGTTTTTGACAAGAGTTTAACTATCTATAATGAAGTAGTAGATGATGCTTGCTCGTAAATACATCTGCAAATAGGGATTTGGGAAGGAGCCATTAAACATTAAAAAGCAAAATAAGAAAGAAAATGATCCAAAAGGTCAACTTATCAGTTTGGCCCTCCTTCTAGCATTAATTGTTGACAGGTAGAAATGTCCTACCTACAACAGGGGCTTGTCACCTATTCAAGGTCCCAATTATACCTTTATTCATTTGGTGTATTGACGACCACTAGTATGTGGGCCCAATTTCCACTAAGGGAGATTTTCTCCTTAAAAGGATACTTTCAATGTAGAACTTTTAAATCTTAAATGTAGTTCTAAGCTACTATTCAAAAACAAAAAGAACTAACCTATTTTTATTCTAAAGCTATACTATCCCAATTGGGATAATAAAATTATTTCTATAACCCAATTGAGAGCATATTAAGTGAAAGGAATTGAACATGAGATATTAATATAAATTATCAAGTTACAAAAAAAGTTAATATAACATGATAACGATTAATCACAAATAAACATATGCTTTAACTCAGTAAATAGATACTAAGGAAAAACATAACTATTTATACCCATGTTTAGTGTGGAGGATTAATGCAGATTAAAAATGAGAAAAAAATGAGTCATATTATTATGGAAATAGTTCACATAACCAAACAACCGTTAAGTCAACTAAATATTAGTGAATAACCTAGTAAACAATTACCTAGAATTCATTGAGATGTATACTCATATTTAGAGACTAATAACAAATTCAATCTATCTATGACAAATAGTTGATCATGAGTTTTAAATAAACACAAGTTTGAATAAATGACAATAGTGCACAATATACAAACTTATATATATCTGGAATATAATTTGTCAATAAAGTTGAAAGTCTTTCATTATACTGAAAACATATAACAATACCAATTCTGAATACAAAAAATATACCTCAGAGTCTTACATCAGGTCTTCTAGACTTAACAATAGGCACAAGCCTATTATTAATAATTTCAAACTCCATACACAAATGATTTCAAAAAGAAATTGTGATAACACAAATTTCCTTCTTCCTTCAGGTCTCTCCACTTACAGAATCCTCCAAAATTCCCCGGTCCACCCTATGGATTCTAGAGTATCCTCCTACCGATCCTTGTTTATGCTTTTGCTTGCTTTTATAACCAAACAAAAGGGTTTGTTTTCTTTTCTATTCTCAGGCCTCCAAATTCTTCACAAAATCGCAACCCAAACTCTATTTAAAAAACATATTAAAACCATAAACTATTATTAAATTTCAAATCTAATCATTCGAAAAAAAAAAAAATTCTCCTTAAAACCAATTACATAAGTATGGGCTAAATTATACACGTATGTGGGAAAATTAAACATTATGGTGTTTCACGCTTCCCTGAATATTGTACTTCTAAGAAAAATGATGGTATTTTTATGAGTTTTGAAGCTATATGGTGTCAATTGAAAAGAAAAAACTTTTTGGAAAATAATTTTATTCCTAAAAATAAGTACATGATGTATATATATATATTTGGTTTTCTAACAATATCTTTGCTTTGCTGAACTCAGAACTCTTGGTACAGTGCTGGAAGGTGGTATGTGTTCTTCTCAGTTCTTTGATGATCCCTTTGTTCAAGATCATTCTTCTTCTTTCTGTGCAGGAAGTGTGAAGAGTTTATATTGTAATTCACTTCCCATGTAATTTGTATGAGAGTTGTGGAGGACATAGAATTGGAGCCCGTGATATTTTTTTAACCGCACACACAAATATATAATAAAATAATAATATTAAATAAATAAATGAACTAAATCACATATTCAGGTGTTCGGGTTCTAGAAAGGGGAAATTGAAATTGACCTCATACCACCCCATATGCATGAAGAAAAAAAACAAACAAACTCATATAGGATATCTAGGATGAAAATTGAAGTTGACCATGTATGATCCCTGAGCATCGATGCCCAAATATAGGGAGTAAACCAAAATTAAATTACATCTGGGGTGAAGTATATAAACCCCCCCGGAAGAAAAAACTCATCCTAAAACATATCCTGGAATAAAAAGTTGGAGTTGATCTTGTATCACCTTGGATGTTGAGATAGGAGAAAGAAATGAACAAAATATAAGTTAATAAAAAATAAAAAGAAATAAATCCAAAAATACATCTAAGAATCCGACTGAAAACTTCTACACTAGCTAAATGCACATTCAGATGTTCGAATCCTCAAATGAAAATAAATGTGATGAGTCCACATTAGTTGTTGTGTCAACTCATTCCTTATGAAGAATTTCCACATGGATATAGGGGACACATTATCTTCTTAGTTAGCATGCCAAGTCAACCTAACACTTCATCATCCATGTTAGCTTCCATGTCGCTTGTCATGTTAGCATGCCACGTCATCAAAACATGATAATAATTCAAACCTTCAGAGAACCATAACTTTTTCCATAACTCAAAATGACAAAATTTTTATATCATCAGAAACCTTTCAAAGAGTAGAAGATTATGGGAACCTCAAAAATGGGAAATTAAGAAACATAAAGAAGCCATCATAAAATAAATCAAATGAAAATGAAAATGAAAATAGAGGCTTTCACAATTTACATGGGGGTCCCCTTTAATTTTTTTAAAAATTAAGAGGAGTTGTTGAGGCCTCAACACCATGCAAACCTCTAGAATTCCTGTGGATGACTATCATTACTTATTGTTTTGGTGCCCCCCCTGATGGGGGGACATAACCACCTTAGTTTTTTGAGATCTAGTGCTTCTATTGTATATATATTATATGGTGTGTTGATTTCCCATTTCTTTGTCTCTGTATTCCTATATTTTCTTCTGCATTATTGGGTTTATTTCCTAATTTCTTAGAGGTTCTTCTAATTTCCAAGTCTTCGATCTCTTCATCCTTTTATTTTCTTTTGTCGACTCAGTTACAAGGAAAAATAGGCTAGTTGAAGTTGCTCTTTGTGGGAGAAAATGAATTATATTGACAGAGTGAAAGGGGGCTTCTTCCAACCATGGAACATATCCTATTTTTTCTCCTTCCTTGAGACTTCATTATTCTTTGGGGTATCCACCTAATATAGAGCTTCCTACCTTTCTGTGTAGGCTTATTGGGAGATTTCTTTATTTTTTGAATGAGATTTTTTTGGGGAGGGTTGTTTTGAAGACATTAGAGGAAATTTCAACCTAAAAGTGCCCATGAAATTTCCATGTCATAATATTTAAACCAATCAAAATAGTTTAAATTTAAAAAAGAGGTACATTTAAATATTTTGGAGGGAAAAGAAGAAACAACTTTTTTTAAAGGAGACAAGCCAAAAATACAATTAAAAAAATATTTGTTTCTTTTCCCTCCAAAATGATTAACTCTTATTTTATTATTTTATGTATTATTTTATTGTTTTTCCTTAGGAGACCACTTTTAGGCTAAAATTTCCACTAATGGGATGGGTCCTATATAGATGTTGGGTTGGGTAAAGGAGGTTTTAGATGGGGTTCTTGCCTTGCATTAAAATATTTCTTTTGGGTTATTACCATTTCTTTCCCCATTTTGCTTGCTTCTCCTATGTGGTTACTTTTAGGCAGTTTCTTGTGAAATGGCCATATTCATGGTAGGTTTTGCACTCAAACATAATTTGATCATAATCAAAAGGGTGAACAAAGACCTAATCATCTAGGGAGAGTTGTTTGGCCTTTGGGATTTCTTTTTCCAAGTCAACCTCGACACATATACTGGTGCAGGTGAACGTGTCATGTCCAGGCTCAACTCGATAAATATGTTTTCCCAACACATTTCTAATGTTTCTAATGGTGTCATTGTTCCAAAAATGGAGAGGAATACGGGGAAGGTTTATCCAAACTGGGATGATTAAAGAAATATCATTTTTTGGGTTGAAATCTAGGTTCCATTGATTCAAATGTAACCCTCGGGAACTTGTGAATTAGGGTCCAGTCTTGAAGATTGTAGTGCCCCGCTTTAGTTACTGACTCCGATATTACAATAGAATTGATATATAATTAGGGCTTATACATTACTCTTTGAGGACCTCAGGTCGAAGATCCTGTTATTTTACTTTTACTATTAGTGGATGTGATAATAATTATGATACATCAGTTTGATGCTATGATGATAATGGTTGTGTTGGAACTATTCGATGACCATGTATAATCATGTGATGGAATAATTATGTTTCCTTGTTTACATTAGTTTCTTGCTCACAATTAAGGATTATGATGATGAGTATGTCAAGGTGATGATTTAGCATACACAATTATATTGATGACTAATGTTATGAACATATATTACTGATGATTATTGAGTGTGGCAGGAGACCACCCAGATGCACTTGATGTGACGATTTGACGACATATGGTTTGATTGAAATGCATAATAATGTCTCAAAAAATTAAAGTTAAAATTAATATTTTGTTCTGATTATTAAAGGCATGCTAGTGGTTGCAGGCATTGGTTAGTTACTTAGCCTAACGAATCACACATGGTAAATGGGGTTGTACAAATATATGGAACTTCATGGGAGGGGTGGGACAATGTCTCTAATTTTACCCACTGGCACTCCCGCCGTGAATTGGGTTGGAAGAATAGGGATACCTTCACCTTGAATATCACAATGTCGTGGGGGCAGGCCCCAGATTGGCCGCTCACGAGGATTTTACTGAGGGTTGTGCATTGAGGCAGATTCCTTGATCCCCAACACTATTAGTCTCACTATAGAGGGAAACATGAGAGAGGATAGTGATCTCTATCATTGCACCTATATCTTGCCCTCGTAGTCATTGGAAGCTTGAAGGGAAAGTGGTGTGTAACCATTGGAACTTCAAGGGAAATTCTTGAAGGGAACGATTGACTTGGCACCCTTGGCATGAAGAAGAAATTGATTGGCATGGCAGTCTTGGAATTTCTAAGGGAATTTCTTGAAGGGCATGAAAAACTTGGAACTCTTGGCATCAATAAGTAACTACTTAAATATAATTAAGATATGATAATAATACTAATTCACATAATGTGGTAAACGAGGTTTTAGAACCAAGTTATCTAAATCAAGAAAAAAACTTAGGGTAAAGAGAGAATAGGAAGAAATAAAAATATTGGACCACTTGAGAACTCCACCCTTCCAACGTTGGAAAATTTTAGGTAGATAACGTGCATAATTTTTTTTATAAGAAAAAGGGGGGAAAGGGACATAAATTTAATTATAAATATTAATCCTAAAATAGTTAAACTTCATTAAGAAAAGAGGGTGGTGAATAAAAATAAATATTAATAAATTAAATTAGAGAAATTTAGAGAACCTCCATGTGGTAAGAGACAACATAAGAATATTCGTCTAAGTGGAAAATTGAGTTAAATTAGGAGGTAGCTAGGGGAACAAATATGAGATTTATCAGTTGACTTCAATAATGAACACAAATTAAGGAGTAGAAAAGGGGTATTAAGAGACAACTAGGAGAAGAAATAAGGAGTCTTGTTGGGATGAGGAAAAATATTAATTTTCAATTAAAATTGAATTCATTAATTTTGGAGAGACTTGGCCCAGATGACACATGGGTAGGTGAATAATCAAAATTTTGGATTAATAAAAATAATTAATTATGTATGAAGTTCCAAGTGTCACCTATGAAGCCTCCTATAAAAGAAGGGGCAAGCTATGGGAGAAGGGAATTTTGCTTACACTATTGTTATATGGATGAGATTATGTTATCATGAGTGACTACAAGATATAGTGAGGTGGAGGTCTTTGGAGAGGGTACTCTTGAGCCAAAGAGTGCTCACCTCCATTAGCTGGCTTTCTTCCTCTATTGTACAACCCCATTTCATCTTGGGGGTATTGAGAAAGAAGAGTACCCAAGGAGTAGTCTGGGAGGTCAACCAGTGGGTCACTAACATTCAGTCATAAGACATTAACATTCACACTTGGATGTAGACAAAAACAAGGGAGTGCAAGTAGCGACAAGGAAAATATCAAATATCCACTCCAGGGTGAACGATATCTATTGTATTCATGATGTTCTATTACATTATTTTATTGTATCTATAGTTACCAGAATGTAAAAATAGATTATATATGGAATGCATTGTAAATTATGGACATTTGATCTAAATGACTTAATATCTACGTGTTTCCAATGTTGGTGGGTGTTTAAGGTATTATATGATCTTGGCATGGATGTCATTAGAAAATGATTAGGTAAATTGAAAATAATTATTTTCTTATGGTTGTATTCCAAACTTAACTGCATTATTTATAGTTAAAAAAAGTGTCATAGGGAAGGTCACTACAAAGATAAAGTCCCTATCTTCCTTTTCTTGAAATGAAAAAGTGAAGAAGTGTTTGCCACATAAAGAAAAAGAAATTCCCCCCCCAGGAGGGAAACTCAATTGGAAATGGCCATGTTACGAAAGTATTATGTAAAGCATGTGATCCAAGGTTCCGTTTTAGCAGCTACAACCACCCTCCAAAATCTTGCCTTTGCTTAGATTTTGGAGCCTAACCTTATTTTCACAAGAGCTTATCTCACACTTCTATTAGGTATTCATGATTTGATTGATGTTTATCCTTTATATATAGTTTTTTTCACTTTATTTTCACTTAGTTAATCTTTCTAAGTCACAAGTTAACCTCTTGCTTTAGTCTTGCGCAACAGTTCCGGGCTTTCCACAATAAATTGCGCAATCCATGAGGGTACACAAACTTGATGATTGGAATTGCATAGTCATGACTCAGCCTTGAACTAAAAAATTGTGCAGTCATGAAATAAAACCAAACACTGAGCCTGGAAACTGCACAATCCCTCATTGAGCTTAGAAACTGCGCAATGCACTAAGCCAGAAAGTTGCCTAGTTCCTAAAATTGCTCAATCTTTCTTGGTGATGTGGATGGAAAATTTTCCTCGAAAAATCATCAAAGCTAAAAAAGCAAAAAAGCATCCCTAAAATCTAGGGATATATTTTTAGTAACCCGAAGGAAGCACACTTGCTATTTTTGGAAATTTTTTCCATGTGTCACTTTTTCCTTGATTTTTGGCATGCATGTCATAAACCCCAATTTTCTCAAATCTATTTAATCGACGCTCCTAGAGATAATTTGAATGCTTTATATTGGAGTTGTAGCATTCCTTAGGAGATCAAGGAACATTTGGTGCGATCATCATCGCTTTTTTCAGGTGAGTTTGACATTTATCGCTTTTTGTTGTTTTTTTGTCACTTTTTTCCATTTGACTTGTGCGAGTCTTGTTTTGCTTGTTTCTTTGCATGCATGCTGGAATTTCAACTTGCTTTAGCTTGTAGAAGTGTTATTTTAAGTTACCATTTTCCTTTCACAAGTGTCGCATCGGATTCTTCATTTTTGCATCGATGGTCGCCATTACAGTGACTCTCCTCGCCTATTTGGTTTTCTTCCCATTTACTTAGTTTCTACACTTGATTTGTCTTGTTTCATTCACACTTGGTTAGATATGCACTCAATCCAACACTATCTCTCATATCTATTCATTTTTTTAAACTTCCCTTGGGCAGATCTACCATTCCAATTGTCATTTTTCACTTTGCCGAACTGGGCACTGAACAATCTTAAGGCCTAAGGCGAGAGCTGGGTCTCTTCAAGTGCACGGTGCGCAATACAGGCTGGCCCAACTACACATTGCACAGTTCTGGGGCTCAGTCTACATGCCTGGTCACTGAGACTATGCAATGCACCGTCTCTCCTAGCTCACTGCCTAGGTTGAGCTGCACATTGCGCAGTCTCAGGCCTCAAATTTTGACCCTGGCTGCTGGGACTATGCACTTCCCTCAGGAACTCAGACCCTCTTTCCAGTGAAAATTGCACAATCCTTCCCATAAGATGCTCAATTTGTTTCTTGAACATTCCTTGAAAGCGTTTTTGGTTAAAACTGATGTTTGATTTCCATGAGTGTCTTTTCTGTCCCAAAGGTACAACAATTTTTGAGCACCTCTTCAGTAGTCACTATTACAATGGCGCCCAAGAGAGAATACTCAAAAGAAACCATTGAAAGCAGTATTTGGGAAGCAGTTGAGAAAGCTCCGGTTAACTTTCCAGTAGATGCAGACACTCAACAATTTGTAGAAAAGGAATCAAAATTGACATGTCAACATATTAAAGATGCTTTTACAAAGGACTTTGGGGAAAATTTAAAGGACCAGAAAGTTTATCTCAACATCTGCTAGTCAGGACTATACAGGGTTGCATGCAGGTATCCAACCTTCCTGTGTGCATATGTGACCAGTTGGGTTGTCTCACATACTGATGAGAAAACTATGCTATTGAGAAACACTAGCGAACAAAAGCTTGTAACATTTATGGCATCAGATTTTCAGCATATGTATCATCTTCTTGAGCCAGTAAATATCATGGACTCATTATTCTATGCAACCCATAACTATGAAAGCATGAAGGATATCATCAAGAGTTTGGTGAAGGAGCCATCGAATTTTAGACAAACACCAAACCACATGTATAAGACAAGGTCACTCAAGAAGGCTTACCAAATTTTAGTCATCCTGGCTTGTAGAATATATGGCCAACCGAGTACAAAGATATTTCTTGAGGGGTGGGCTATGTTATTGAAGTAGGTGGGGAATGAGGGGAAGTTGTTGAACTAGTCAGACCTTTTGGCCCATCATATGAGAGCCCATGTAGCACAATCCTGAGATCCTCCCAAGGGCAAGCAAGAAAATTTATATATGTATTTATACTTACTGGATGCAATTTGTGCACAAAATCAATTTCCTAGAATGAATTGTATGTGGACACTTAGAGAAACTACCGTGCGTATCTATTGCAATCTCCTTTCGAATTGAAACCATCGAGGAGTTATGGAGAAACTTACTGATCACTTCATCATCACACTATACATGCTTATCTTTAAGGAGGACCCACCTTGCATGTCATGAGGAGAAATGGAGGAGATATCCGAGATCACAGATTGGTTCGCCTTACCTGATGACACATTGATCAGTGTGCTCGGTGAGCAAAGGCCACCTCATATTTTTCCAAGATATGCCACTGAGAAACATGTCATGCAAGAAATATCCTACCATCTCACCACAGGGTTGTCAACAGCACTACACAGGACGAAGAAGGTGCCATGGCCCAGTCTTCCTTTGTAGATCCAATTATATGAGATTAATAATATAAAATTTATAGATACTGAATCTAAAGCCATAGTGATATTGCATTTGGTATAAAAGACTTCAATCCGTATGATCCAAGGGGAATTTGTAAAGACCACTATGCACAAATCTACTACAAATGGGTCACGGGGCATAACAGTGGCCGAAGGAGGAACCATGGAAGAATTTATATAACTCCTCCAGCCCTCGTGAGTCGATCAATATAGCTAGTAATTATCAATTTGTTCCAAAGAAGGCAACAATTCTAGAAGAAACATCAACAGATCAAAGCAACAACCGATATAGGACAAGGGAAAGAGGAAGCTTGCTGACTGTGCAAAGGAGGAGAAAATTTGGAAGATGCAAGTAGATCATGTTATTGAACAAGCATCTTTAGTGATAGAAGCAAAGAGGAGGTGATAAAAGCAAAGAAAAAAGTGGAGGAAGAGAGAGAAGCAAAGCTTGGAGGAGGCAAAGATGAGATCACATAAATCATAACAATATCTAAGGGAAGAACAAGAGACAAGGAGAAGAGAACATGAGGAGAAGAAAAATAATGAAGAATAAGGAAGGAAATGTGTCAAAGTAGAAGAGATGACACCCATACAGGTTGAATAATAGGTACATGATCAACCAAAATTAGACGGAGTGAGTGAATAGATGCAGGATCGAGAGTTTGCTCAACATATTGAGCAGTTGATTGAAGTCATGGACACAGAGTTGGGATCGGAGCCGTAAGATGAATATGTGGACTTGATTCCTAGTGCACCATATGCCACCGTTCAGACTCCACAACCTCTAGCTGTAGAGCTAGCCTCGAGCGAGGAAGGGGAGATAGTTCCCCTTGATGATGATCCGATGATGGATGTGTACAATCTGTCATTTGATGAACTCTAGAAGAAGATTATACAGGCACAACGAAAGCACTTCCTGGATGATCATGTATCACCTTCATTTATGAGAGAAAGGGTGATAGTGGCAGACATCGACAGGAATCCAAGCGCTCTTGTCGATGCCAACTTGCCCTTCATAGGTGTAGAAAGATTTAACACTCAATGTTTGTTGGCCCAAAATAAATAGTTGGAAAAAAAATTACAGGCTGTCTAAAAAGAGAATTAACAACTCTGTGTAGTAGCGCAAAATGCACCGTCTGTAGAGTTCTACCTCGAGGAGATGAGAGCAGGGATACTTTCTGAAGTAACCACACTTGGATACACTATGCGAGACCTTTATGAGGAGCTTGTGACCATACAAAAAACAATTTTCCGCTTACATGACTTGAAAATGTAAAATCTTCTATCACCACAGTTCATGATTGGAGAATGTGATAAAGGGGGCACTGTTTACCTTGGTCAAGAAGATGAAGCTATAGGAAAAGCTAGAGAAAGCGAGAGTTCAGATGTTGATCCATAAAAACAAGCAAATCGCCTCATTCATCAGAAATATTCATGCCTTATATGTACGAGTATATAACAGTTTGTATTTCATGGTGAGAACCCACAAATCCCATCAATTTCCACAATCACTAAGACTAAGTGCAAACAAAAATTCTGGTAGGAGATCTATCAATACTTGGAGCAACTGAAGCAGATTTCCATGCAGGAGGACTTGGAGTTGAATAAATAGAACATGCAAACCTACATCGGTGGCCCTATTCAGATCAAAACAATGGTGCTCTTGGTTGAGAAAGAGGTTCAGACCAGTTCCAAGACATTGTACCCTGATGCCATGGAGGCAAGAGTTTGCTTCCAACCTGATTCTATCACTCAGTTCAGGGAGACCATCGAACAATACCTAGCTTGGCATCAGTGTGTAACCGATAGGCATCCAATCGAAGTTTCCCAGATAGATTTCACCCCAACTCCAACATCATAGTGCTTTGTCTTGTTAGGCTTTCAAGTTGTCTCTACCCTATTTTTTCTTATATGGGTACAAGATGAAAATGTAATATTATTTGTAATTATTGTAGAAGTGAAATTCCAAGTGTCCTTGTTGGAATGTGAAGAGTCATATGTAATGTAATGAGTTATTTTGTAAGAATTTGAAGAGTCATGAGGGGATTCCAAGAGTCACAAAGGGGGCATGCCAAGGGTCACCCCCCTTTGATATAAATATATCTTCATAACTCATGTAAAGGGATTTTGGGAGCCAAGATTTTTGCTAGGCTTAGGTTAGAAATAGCTTGGGAGTTTTGTGTGAGCCTTGGATTCTCCATAGCATAGAGGGAGTATACTTCTTTGGAGGAGCAGGTATTGTAGACTTCACATTCCACTATTATGGAAAGTGGCTTGTCAAATGTTGTATGTATGATTGGAACTACCACTTTTAATAGAATTCATAGCCAGAACGCTTGCATGCATATGTTATGGATTGAGTAGGACTATTCTTGTTGTATTTTCAATATATGTTATTTAAATTACGCATATGAATATGAATTGTTTCGTTTGAATTTGTACGAATCCTGTTGGATGCGTGTTGATGTGTTAATCTGTCACCTTAACTTGTGGAATATTCTGTTGTTAGTTCATGTGATGTCATTTTGCTCGCGTGTTCCTTCTAAGCCGCGTACTATTACGGGATTCCAAGGGGCGCACTTTCTTTTCCCTTCCTATGTTGGAACCTTCATCCTCTCCGTAGGGTCACACACTTGTTCTCACCAAAGACACCATGCATCACTCTATGCATTTTGCAAACCAAGGTAGATCATTAACACCCCATTGCTGGGACTCCTACTAAAAACGTTGTGAGGTCTATTTGGGACTTCATATCGGGGAGATCCTATGAATTTTGGCGGGTCCAACACCGTCAACATTTCTGGCGCTAGAAGGAGGGCCAAATGACAAGCTAAGCCCTTGAAGTCTATTTTGAATTTCTGAACTCATTTAATAACTTTTTCCACATTCAAACTCCCAGCTTATTTTTCTAGAGATTTAAAATCACAAGTACTGACGAATATCATTTATGATTTGTCACCTCTTAAATTTGACGGTGAGAGTGAAACAACTATACTTGAGCATAATGAATGTTTTCTGCAATTTTGTAGAGAGCACAACATCCCCATTGAGGATGTTGGATGTTCATTCTCACTTTTGAAGGGCGCGTAAGGAAATGGTATCACACATTGAATGATGCCTCCATTCACTATTTCAAACATTTTATCACGAAATTGTTTCATGGTTTTGACAGGTATGATTACAAACATTTGTGCAAGAAAATTTTACAATTGTCAAAACCACCTGATGAATCATTCCATCATTTACACAATAATTTTATGCATCTTTGTTTTGAATTTCCAAAAGATGAATTTGATATGAGTTTCTTATCTGGAAGATTTCATTACCTTGTTCACATTTCAGAAAATCAACACGAGTGAGAACATTTGAAATCACTTCCAACATACCACGGTGTTAGAGGTTTTAAATATGTGACAGACAAGGTTGTTCTTCCAAGTGACCCTCCGTCCCCCTCTCATTAAACAAATCTAGTTCCGAAAGTTGAGGTTGGAGAAATTAAGAATTTCCCTGTGTAATATGATCCAAATATCATAGTTTAAAGCTAGGACAAATATTTATTAAATTAGAATATTTAAATTAATATTGGAAACACATAGAAATAGAATATTGTTACAAAAGATATGACTCTAGAAAAGTGTCGTATCTTAGGTTCTAATATAGGAAAAAAGTTAGTAGATTTTTTAGGAGGATATTTACTGTAAATGGACATTTGTTATTTTAATAAGTGGTCCATAGCTAAAATAGGTTAGGACATGTAGCTTATAAATAACTCATTTTCCTAATTTTAAGAGTGTTGGAGTCTACGGGTGTAAACTCTTGCAAATTTCTCATGTAATTTCTTTTCCTATTAATAAAATTATGTGTTTGAGGACACTTCTACCATTATTGTGGGATCAAAACACCAGTGATGCAGCTGATGTGAAGAGGAGATTCCAGCTCTCCAGGCTTTTGGAAAGCTCCATAAATTTGTCAGATATTAATTGGTATGTAATTTTTTTAAGAAAAATAAATTTAATTATTATTATTTTAGATATTTTAAAATATGAAATTCAATTTTTTTATTATGATAAAAAATCTTCTTCTTTCAAGAGTTTCTACTTTTAAAACCATCCTATATATAAAGGAGAAACTGTATTCTACTCAAGAGTTTCTGCTTTCAAAATTCCACCACCGACGATGGCAAAGCTGTCACTTCGTATAACGTTGCCCCTGTAAATTGGCAATTCGGTCAGACATTTGAAGGACCACAATTCTAATCTGGTTTCATTTGCATAACTGGTTTCTATGTGAGTAATGCAGAAACCACAAAGCCAAGCTTGAGCAAGAATATCCATAATTTTTTAAGTGAATTTTACTTGTAAAGAGTATTTAAGGTGTATTCCTAGGCATGGGAAGATTTCCATCGACTTGTGACAGTCACTTACTTATCAATTGATATTTAGACAAAAACATTTATCCAAATTTTATTGCATAATCTCTCTCTTGGTTCCTAAAGTGCCTCAACAGACAAATGGTCATGACTGAGGTGTTTTCTTGTTGCATTTGTTGATAAATTTTTGAAATAGGCTCCAAATAATTTTAGCGTTTGTGAAGGTTGTTATCCTTATTTTTCACTAAGAATTGGTTCAAAGCTCACGAAATTGGAATGCATCGCAAGCATATCTATGTGTGAAACAAAATATATTGTGGAATATAAGCTGGATTGTGTAGATTCTGAAACACAATAGTTTAATTAAAAACAACACAATAATTTCTTCAACGTGGTAGCAATCCTCCACTCCATCGGAATTTTCACTTTCCCTTGTTAGATTCCGCTAGCTGTGGATATCCTCAACGGTCTTCACTACTCCACTTCACGGTTTTCACAACTAGAGACTCAACTCTAGTCTCACCATATTGGAGAGATAAGATTTTTTGTTTTTTTGTTTTTGTTTTTTAATGATTATTTGTAAATTATTTTTGAGAAGTAATAAGGAGTGAAGGATCTTTTGTAAAAGTTTGGGGCAACAAATTTTGTCATTTTTGGAGCTATAAGTGTTTTTGTTATAAGGAAGCAAATTGGGATTTATTTTTATTCTTTTGCATTTTTGAGAGATAAGGTATATTTGGAGTAATAAGTAGACCTTATTATTATTATTATTATTTTATTTATTATTATTATTATTATTATTTTTAATTCGTGATGTAATAAGGTGCAATTGTAATTTATAATTTTTTTGGAGAAATAAGGTGAGAGGTGAAGTGGCCAATTTTTTTGGAGTAAAAGGAGATTTTATTTGGATAGATAAGGGTGATTTTTTAACTCAAAGTAGCCATTTTTACTTTGAGGGGGGGTTAGCTTTTTTTTGAAAGGAAATTTGCAAGGGCGTTGTCAAGTGGTCAAATTTTGAAAAAATTTCATTATAAACTCTCAAAGGGAAATTGAATAGAGCCAAGTGCAAAGCTCAGTCATTTTTCTCCTTTTTCCAACGACTATACGAGTGTCAAGGCCAAGCCCCGATAGATCATTTTTGTGTGGCGTGTTTCATTTGACGAGTTGCTCATTTTTCTTATGCTTGATTCTTTTGGTGCATTGCTTCAACACTACAATGTCGAATTTAATTAATCTGTTCTCTGATTCTGATAAGCTAGAAGGGATAAATATTATAAGACATGGAAACGTCTAATTTAAAGCACTCTAATATATAATGAACTATGGCATGAAATAAGTGATGGTGAAATTAAGCCTAATAAACCAACATATGCATCTTTACTTGCAAAATGGGAAGTGAAAAATGCAAAGGCACTAGCTCTTATAAAGTCTTTAGTTAAAAATGAGATGTATAGTCATATTGAAAACACCTCAGATGCATGGACTGCTTTGTGTACATTCAAAGATCTATTTGATACCCAACCTGAATAAAAAAGTTTGATCTTCAATTATCCAACAAAAATTAACTGAAGGTGGTGATGTTCTTGAATACATTTCACGGCTTAAAAAAATCAAGCAAGAAATAATAAATGCTGGTTTTCAAGTTGTTGATGAAAGTTTCCTAACTACAATTTTAATTGCTGGATTGCCATCTTTTTACACTTCTGGAAACTTTGCAAGTCACTGGAAAATTAGAGAAGATCAAGTTTGATGAGTTGAGTGATATGTTATCCCAACATGGCAAAAATTTTGGGAAGAAGAAATAGATTGGGGAAGATGTCTTCTTCACAGAGGCTAGCACAAGTAAATCCTCAACTGATAGTTCTAAAAATAGAGGAAGAGGGAATTTCAATCAAAGTCAAGCATCCCACAATATACAAGGTCATGGTTGCAGTCAAAGCAGAGGAAACAATTTCAACAAAAGCTACAGTTCAGGGAGGAGCAATTTTCAAGGCAGAGGAAACAATCAAGGCAAGGGCTATAATCAAGGAAGAGGACAAAGTCCAGGCAGAGGAAAAACTCCAAACAGAGGACAAAGCAGAGGCAGAGGATAGTATCAAGGCAAAGGCAGATATTTAAGTCAAATTGTTTGCAGAAGATGTAACAAATTTGGACATTATGCTGAGGATTGCAGAACTTCCATTGATAAAATTCCTAAGTTTCATCAAAACACTGCACAGTTTTCAAATGATCAAGATGATCATGATGGTTTAGAATATGTATTCACAAATACATAATTAACATATTTACAGGTTTCAACCTTTCGTAGAAGTGAATATGAAGATGCATGGATTTTGGATACATGAGCAACTCAACACATGACTTTTCGACATGACTTCTTTTGGAACTTCCAACAATGCCATCTCAATTCAATCTATCTTGCTGATAAAAAAAAACATACTCCTTATGGAAAAGGTCTAGTTAAATTTTTTCTACCTGGCATTGGAGAAAAAATGATTTCAAATGTATGGTATGTACCAAAATTTAAGAAAAATTTGCTATCTTTAGTCACGATTCGACAAGCAGGACATCTAGTGATTACGGGGGATGGCTTAGTTAAAATTAAATCAATCAAATAGAATAATAAAACAGTGATGATAGGTTGTGAATATGGAAAACTGTTAAGGATGAAAGGGATAATTATTCCAAGGAATTATGACTTTGCAGGAGCAACAAGTACAAACATTTCACTTATAAGATTATGGCATGTCAGATATGGACATCTTAACTTTGAAAGTCTCTCTCAATTGAAAAAACAAGGAATGGTTAAGGGACTTCCAACCTTAAAAAGGAAAAATGAAAAATGTGAAGCTTGCATTTATGGAAAACAACATCGAGATACTTTTCCAACAAGTTCATGGCAAGCAAATAGGCGTTTGCAATTGGTTCACAGTGATATTTGTGGGCCCTTACAAACTTCGCTAGGAGGATGAAAATATTTCTTACTCTTTGTTGATGATTTTAGCAGGATGACTTTGGTATATTTTTTGAAGCAATAGTCAGAAGCATTTGAAAAGTTTAAAACTTTTCGCCAACTTATTGAAAATGAAGTCAAGGAGAATATTGGCACTCTTAGAACAAACAATGGAGGATAATTCACTTCTAATGAATTCAAAATGTATTGCATGGATAATGGCATAAAATGATTACAAATGTCTACACTCCACAACAAAATGGAGTAGTAGAAAGAATTAACTGCACCTTGTTAGGGATGGAAAGGTCGATGCTAAATTTCAAAAATTTAAGTCCAATATATTGGGCCGAGGCAATTCATACAACTATCCACTTAAGGAATAGATCTCCAACTGCTTCTTTAGACAGAATCACACCTTATGAAGCATGGTTTGGTTTCAAACCTCGAGTTAAACATCTCAAAGTTTTTGGATCAGTTTTTTATGCCTTAGTTCTGAAAGAAAAACGAACTAAGCTTGACTCACGAAGCTTGAAGTGCACAATGATTGGGTATTCTGATGAGAAGAAAGGGTACCAACTTTTGCCTAATGAAAAAATTATTGTGAGCAGAAATGTAATTTTTGATGAAACTGAGAGTAAGAGTGCTGAAGAAATAGAAATTCTTATTCAAAAGTTAGAAACAAAAGGTGGTAAAAGAAAAAAAAATATGCAAAGTCAACCAAATTCACAAAATTGGTATGAACTTGATTTTCCTTCATCTGAAGATAATTCATCCGGTCCATCTACTTCACCAGCACTGTCTGGGTCTTCTGGAGGTTCATCCAAATCTCCTAGCAGCATCAGTTCTTCTGACAATGACTCTCCATCCCCAGAATCTGTGGTTGATCAAAAAACATCTATTTACATCAACCCTCTTTACAATGATGGTGATTTTTTCAGAATCTCAAACCAGTGAACATCAATTTCCAAAATGGGCAGTTCAAATTTTGAAAGATGTAAGGCCTAATGAGTAGAATAAAAGAGGAACAAGGGGGTCACATAGAAGTGAAGGAAATTTTGCCTTGATAGAAAATGGTTTTACTGAACCCTCTACTTATTGAGAGGTAGTAAAACACAAAGAATGGAAACAGGCTATGGTTGATGAATATCATGCAGTTCTCGACAACAACACTTGGAAACTTGTTGATTGTACTCAAAATGTTAAACCTGTCAGATGTAAAGGGTTTACCAAATTAAGTACAAGCAAAATGGAGATATTATCAAGTACAAAGCAAGGTTTGTTGCTAAGGGTTTTGCGCAACAAGAAGGGATTGATTATGAGGAAATTTTTTCTTCTACGGCTAGTTGGAACACCATTTGATTAACACTTGCATTATCAGCCCATAAAGGATGGACAGTTCATAATATGGATGTAAAAAGTGCTTTCCTCAACGAAGATTTACAGGAAGAAGTGTATATGACACAATCACCGGGTTTTGAAATTGAAGGACAAGAACATAAAGTCTGAAAACCAATAAAGGCTTTATATGGATTAAAAGAAGATCCACAAGCTTGGTATGCCAAAATGGATGAATACCTTTGGAAAGTTGGCTTTCAATGAAGTGAATCTGATGATACCTTGTATGTACGCCAACAAGGTAAAAATATGGTGATTATTGCTATGTATGTAGATGATTTTATCATAACTGGCAACCATGATGATCATATTGCACAAGTGAAAAAGAAGTTACATGCAAGTTTTAAGATGACAGATTTGGGACTACTTCACTACCATCTCGGAGTTGAAGTATTCCAACGTCCACATCATATCTTCATTTCTCAGAGTAAGTGTGCAGCAGAAGTTCTTCAACCATTTGGAATGCAGGATTTCAACCCTGTTCTTACCCCCATGGAACAAAACTTGAAATGTTCAAAATTTGAAGGGGGGGGGGTGGGGAATGGTGGATAGCACTACTTATAGACAATTGATTGGAAACCTAATATATATGACAACTACTCGACCAAATATTTCTTATTCCGTCAGTATTATTTCACGCTTTATGCAAGAACCATGAGACAACCATTGGAATGCAGCCAAAAGAGTTCTTCGTTATATCCAAGGAACAAAATATTTTGGTCTTCTTTACAAAAAGACTAAAAACTTTATACTTGGTGGTTTTTATGACTTTGCTGGCAGTATTGATGATAGGGCATCGACCTCAGGTTATTTAATGAACATGGGGTCATCTGTAGTGTCTTGGAGTTGCAAGAAACAAGCTACAGTGGCCACTTCTTCAACAAAAGCAGAGTATATATCAACATGGGAAGCAACATGTGATATTGTTTGGTTGCGTAGAGTTTTACAGGACTTGGGGAATTCCTCAAACAGAAGCTACATCATTATTCATCGACAACCAGTTAGCCATAAAGCTTGCCAAGAAACCAATTTTTCATTCAAAGACAAAGCATGTGGACACCAAGTATCATCATATTAGATCACTCATTGCAAAGGATATCATCAAGCCGATTTATTGTCCTTTAGAAGATTAGATCTCCGATATCTTCACCAAACCACTTGGCAGGATAAAATTTACTAAGTTCAGGGATGAACTTGGTATATGTCATAATGTATCTTTGGATCTTAGGGGGGAATGTTAGATGATCCAAATATCATAGTTTGAAGCTGTGATACAATATTTATTAAATTAGAATATTTAAATTAATATTGGAGACACATAGAAATAGAATATTGTTACAAAATATATGACTCTAGAAAAGTGTCGTATCTTAGGCTCTAATATAGGAAAAAAGTTAGTAGATTTGTTATGAGGATATTTATTATAAATGGACACTTTTTATTTTAATAAGTGGTCCATACCTAAAATAGGTTAGGACATGTAGCTTATAAATAGCTCATTTTCCTGATTGCAAGAGTGTTAGAGTCTACGGGTGTAAACTCTTGCCAATTTCTCATGTAATTTATTTTCCTATTAATAAAATTATGTGTCTGAGGAAACTTATGCCATTATTTTATCTACCACCATCTTCTCCCATTCCACATACTCAGGATCCTTGAATAGTTTTGGAGTGCAAGCTTGATGGATGTGATGAAGTGTTATCTCCTCGTCCTCCATCCTTTGGTCCCTATGATCCTCCATATTGTGAGTTTTCATGTTCACCTGTTTTAGATATTTCTTGCGATGTTCATGAGGAAAAAGTGTTGGGAGGAGTTGGTATTCAAAAAACAACTTGCGATACCATTTACGATGAGTATGTATGGGAGACCATTGTTGAACAAGAATTTGTGATGGAGGATGACTTCCTTCCTTCCGCAGCTCAACCACATTCAGTTGAATCTTATGAAAATTTAGCTTCTGATCATACTAATACGTCTGATCATTCACATAACACGTTGGATGTCACTTTTTCATTCAGATGTGGAGAGGATGAATCTTTTACTCATGATCTTCCCAATATCTCATATTTCCTTTCTAAAAACGTAGAGGGTGAAAATTCTTGTTTCTCATATCTCCTTTTGTACGATTCATCAGATGATGAGGATACCTCCGTTTGTGACCTTGAACTTTCTGATCGTGGCTGTCGTAACCTTTTCATTGATTTAGTTGGTCACAATTCTGATTTTCCCATTGTCGATTTTTTGAAGCCACCAATATTTGATGATGTGCCTTCTGATGAGTTGGAACTTCCTCAAGCTGTCAAGGCACTTCAGCCCTAGTTGATGGTTATGCCAGGTTCTCGTAGCCTTGAGGTCATTTCCACCTATGATTAGAAGAGTGTTGAATCTTTTGAGTCTCCTTATCACTCGATTGCCCATATTGAAGATCAATATATTATGCAATTTTCACATCTTACATCTATATTACATGATCATATCGCTCAGTCATTGGAGGAGTCATACATAGCGAATACTGTGACAAAACAAAAAAAATTATTCTTTCTTTATGTTTGCTCGCCTTTGATGTTCAAAATTTTGTGTTTGTAAGTCTTTGAATCATAGTGTGTCACAATATCATTACATAACCACATAATGCTTTTCATGTGCTTTTCATCTTTATTTTTTTTCGTGTTCATCCAAAATTCGAACGTTATGGTTTGCATTGTCCTATCTTTCTTGTTTATTGTTATTCTTGTATATATTTCTTGACATGCATTCCCTCGCCTTCATAGGCCAACCAATCCGTTGGTGGACGCATTGGAAGTATCACTTCAAGTGAGTTTGTCCTATGCTTTTTTAAGGTTATGATTAGGAGTAGTGTTTTGCTTTTCTTTATTGTTTGCTTCGATTCACTTTACGTTCATTTGTTTTCATTCCACTTCTTTCCTTTTATTTGTTTTCAGCTATAGGTTTGTAACTGCATGAGATCGTGATTGGTTTCTGAAGCAAGCATGGTGAAATCCAAGAGGAAGTTGTACTATTATAAACAATTTTCTATTTATTCCCTCTCTTTGCGCAAATCTACCATTATTTTAATTTGATGATACTCTGATGGAAAATACGTTCCTTGTTGGAGAAAACCGCAGTGAAATCACGATGTTTGAATTTTAAATGGTACCACCTACTCTAATCGATTTTAAATTTTTGGTTATTCCTTTTCAACCTAGTCGAGTAGAGTAATGAGGGGAGGAACCTTAACAAGTATGTTAGAGGAGTATATCAACATCCTTATCTGAAGGGAAAACCTCTTCTTCTCTCAATAAGTCAGGGTCCCTCTTCCACCCCATGAAACAAATAAGTGCTTATGCACAATTATTTGAAAAAAAATGAAAAAAATAATAATAAAGGGCGAAAGAAGGGAAAGGATTCTTGTGCAGAGCTTGGTGAAGCAAACAACTCCGCTGGGGTACTGTTTAGGCTTGCTGGCAGCGGAGTAATGTTTGCGTTCCTAAAGTGACTCCATTGGGGTATTGTCTAGGCCTGCTGGCAATGGAGCAACACTAGAGATGAAAATAAGACTATGACAATTTATTTTACCTATGCGCTTATATACTCCTCATCCCCAATCAAAACAACTTGGTTTGAATTGGCTTGGTTAGTGTGTCATCGGTGAAGAGGACGGAGGGGACAATGTCTTTAACTCAGACTAAATGAGGAAGCTGTGGTAATGAATGAATTGAACAATACTTCCAGAAGGGTGAGACTAGATTTTCACGAGACAAGATTCATTCAGAGAGTTGGAGTTCTAGCAATGTGTTGCTAATGTTGTAGTGGCTACAACCTACCCTAAATTTTTTTGCCTTTGCTTAGATTTTGGAGCCTAAACTTCTTTTAACAGGAGATTATCTTGCACTGCTATCAAGTATTCATGTTTTTATTGATGTTTATCCTTTATCTATTATTGTTTTCACTTTATTTTCACTTAGTTAATATTTCTAAATCACAAGCTAACCTCCTGCCTTAGTCTTGCACAACAGTTCTGGGATTGCCTCTAGAAACTGCACAATCCATGAGGGAAAGCAACCTTGATGACTTGAATTGTGCAGTCATGATTGGAAGTCAGCCTTGAGCTTGGAAAATGTGCAGTCATGAAAGGGAACCCAACACTGAGCCCATAAACTACGCATTCCCTCACTCAGCTCATAAAATGTGCAGTGCACTGAACCAAAAAGTTGCCTAGTTCCAAAAGTTGCGCAATCTTTCCCGGTGACATGCATGGAAATTTTTCCCTGAAAAAGAAAAAAAAATCCCTAAAATATAGGGATCTATTTTTAGTAACCTGAAGGAAGCACACTTGTTATTTTTGGAAACTTGATCCATGTGTCCTTTTTTCCTTTATTTTTGGCATGCACGTCATAAACCCTAATTTTATTGAATCTATTTAATCAACACCCCTAGAGCTCATTTGCATACTCGATCTTGGAGCTCTAGAATTCTCGAGGAGATCAAGGAAACTTCGATGCAATTGTCGTCGCTTTTCCAGGTGAGTTCCGCATTTATCTCTTTTTGTCGCTTTTTTCCGTTTGGATTGTATGAGTCCCGTTTTTCTTGTTTCTTTGCATGCATGTTGGGGTTTCAACTTGCTTGAGATTGTAAAAGTGTTATTTTAAGTTATCGTTTTCCTTTCACAAGTGTCACATCAGTTTCTTTGTTTTTACATCGATGGTCGCCGTTGTGGCGACTCTACTCACTGATTTGGTTTTCTTCCTGTACACTTTGTTTCTGCACTCGATTTTTCTTGTTTCATTAGAAATTAGTTAGATCTACACTCAATCCAACACTATATTTCATATTTTCTCATTTTTCACACTTCCCTTGGGCAGATATACCATTCCCTTGGCCGATTTTCACTTTGTCGAGTTGGGCACTACGCAATATTAAGGCCCAAGCCAAGAGCTTGGCATCTAGAACTGCACAGTGCCTAGTACATGTTGGGTCAACTGCACGTTGCACAGTTCCATGGCTCAGTCTACATCCTTGTCCATTGATACTGCACAATGCATAGTATCTCTCATCTCACTGCCAAGGTTGAGCTGTGCATTGCACAATCTCAGGCCTCAAGCTTCGACCCTGGATGCTAGGACTGCATAGTGCGTGGTTCCCTCAGGAAGTCAAACCCTCTTTCCAGTGACAATTGAACATCCTTCCAATTAGATTCCCGGTTTGTTGCTTGAACATGCCTTGAAAGTGTTTTTTCCTAAAATTGATGTTTTCTTTCCATGAGTATATTTTCTGTCCCACGGGTACAATAATTGTTGAGAACCTCTCAGGAAGTTACTGTTACAATGGAAGAAAAGATATTTGCCTCAAAAGAAACCACTGAAATCAATATTTGGGAAGCAATTGTGGAAGCTCCGGTTAAATTTCCAATATATGTAGACACTCAACGATTTGTAGAAAAGGAATCGAAATTGACATGGCAACAAATTAAAGGTGTTTTTACAAAGGGCTTTGGGGTAGATTTAGAGGACTGACAAGTTTATATCAAAATCCACCAGTCACGACTTTACAAGGTTGCATGCAGGTATCCAACCTTCCGTTGTGTAGATTTGATCATCTGGGTTTTCTCACACACTGATGATAAAACTATGACATTGAGCAACAACAATGGAAAAAATCTTGCTATATTTATGGAAATTGATTTTCAACATATGTATCATATTACCGAGCTATTAAATATCACAGAATCATTTTTCTATGCCACCCACAACTATGCGAGCATGAAGGATATCATCAAGAGTTGTGTGAAGGAGCCATCAAAGTTTATCCAAACACCCACCCACATGTACAAGACAAGGTCACTCAGGAAGGCCTACTAGGTTTTGGTCTACCTAGCTTGGAGAATATATGGCCAACCGAGTAAAAATACCTTTCTTGAGGGATGGGCTATATTATTGATAGAGGTGGTGAATGAGGGGAAGCCATTCAAATGGTCAGACCTTTTGGCTCATTAGCTAAGAGCCCATGTAGTACAAGCCTGAGATCCTCCCAAGGATGATCAAGCAATGTTCTATATGTATGCATACTTACTGGATGAAATCTGTGAAAATAATCAATTTCTTGGTATTAACTGGATGTGGAAACCCAAAAAAACTATCATGCATATGTATTGCAAGATGCTTTCAGATTGAAACCATCAAGGAGTTATGGATCATCTTACTGATCACTTCATCATCCCGCTATACATGTTTATATTTCAAGAGGACCCACCTTGCATGTCATGAGGAGCAATGGAGACGATATATGAGATCGTAGATTGGTTTGCCTTACTGGATGGCACATTGAGCAGAGTGTTCAGTGAGCAGAATCCACCTCATATTTTCCAATATAATCCACTTACAAACATGTCATGCAAGAAGTATCCTACCATCTCACCTCAGGGTTGTCAATATTACTACACAGGATGAAGAAGGTGTCATGGCCCACTCTTCCTTTGCAGATCAGGCTATATGAGATTAATAATCTCAAATTTGTAGATATCGAATCTAAAGCCATAGTGAAATTTGAGTTCGGTACAAAAGAATTCAATCCGTATGATCTGAGGGGAATTTGCAAAGATCATTGTGCCCGAATCTACTACAACTTGGTCAACGAGGCATATTGGTGGCAGAAGGAGGAACCATGGAAGAATTTATATAAATCCTCCAGACCCTGTGAGCTGATCAATATAGTTGGGACTTCTCAAGTTGGTCCACAGACAATAACAATTCCAAAAGAAACAACAACAGAAGGTAATAACCCAATATAGGAAAAGGGAAAGAGGAAGGTTGCTGACAATGCGGAGGAGGAGAAAATATGGAAGATGCAAGTTAATATTATTATTGAACAAGCAGGTTTTATGATAGAAGCAAAGAGGAGGCAAAGGAATCAAAGAGCAGAGCAGAGGAATAGAGAGGTGCAGAGCTTGGAGGAGGCAAAGTTGAGAGCATAGAAAGAATAACAAGATCTAAGGGTAGAACAAGAGATATGGAAAAGAGAATAGGAGGACAAGTATAAGCAGGAAGAATAATGAAGGAAAGGTGTCATAGCAAAAGAGAGGTCACCCATACAAGTTGAAGAGTAGGTACATGATCAACCAACAGTAGAAGGAGTGAGTGAAAAGATGCAGGATCAGGAGCTTTCTCAACAGATTGAGCAATTGATTGAAGTCGCGAACATGGAGTTGGGAATGTTGCTGTAAGATGAAGATGTATACTTAATGCACAACATACCATAGGATATCGTTTAAAATCCACCACCTCTAGCCACAGATCTAGCCCCTTGTGAGGAAGGGGAGATAGTTCACTTTGATGATGATCCAGTGATGGATGTGTACAATCTATCATTTGATGAATTCCAAAATAAGATTTTACATTCGCGACAAAATCACTTCCCATGTGATCATGCATCACCTACATTTATGAGAGAAAGGGTGATAGTGCTAGACACCAGGAAGAATCCAAGTGCTATTGTCGATGCCAACTTGGCCTTCGCAGGTGCAACAAGATCTAACACTCACTGTTTGTTGGACGAGAATAAATAGTTGGCACAAAATCTATAGGTTTTCCGACAAGATAATGAAAAGCTTCGCGTAGCAATGCAGAATGCACCGTCTGCAAAGGTCTACCTGGAGGAGATGAGAGCAACTATACTTGTTGAAGTATCCACACTTGGACACACTATGTGAGACCTTTATTAGGAGCTTGTGACTGTACTTAAAGTAATTGCCACTTACATGAATTTAAATGGCACAGGAGAGAGTTTGTCAAGAACCTTATGAATGTACAAGTTGCTATCACCACCATGCATGATTGGATAATGTGATATAAGGGGACACCACTTACCTTGGTCAATAAGATGAACCCGCAGTCAGATCTAGAGAAAGCGAGAGTTCAAATGTTAGATCCATAACAGCTAGCACCACACCTCATTCATTGTAAACATTCAAGCCTCATATGTACATGTATATAACAGTTTGGATTTCATGGTGATAACCCACAGGATCTCATCAATTGGCACACTAACTGAGACTAAACGCAAATGATCGTCGATAATTCTAACAGGAGATCAATCAATACTTGGAGCAGCTGAAGCATATTGCCACTAGGGAGGACTTGGAGCTAAATAGATTGAACATGCAAAACTACATCAATGGCCTTATTTATATTAGAACAATGTTGTTCCTAGTTGAGAAATAGGTTCAGACCGGTTTGAAGACATTGTACCTAGATTCCATGGAGGCAAGAGTTTGCTTCAAGCCTGAATCTATCATGTAGTTCAGGGAGACCATCGAATAATACCAAGCTTGGCATCAGTATGTGACCGAGAGGCATCAAGTTGAAGTTTCCTGGCTTGATTTCATCCTAACTCCAACATCATAGTGATTTTTCTTGTTAGGCTTTCAAGTTGTCTCTACCTTATTTTGTCTTATATGGGTACAAGTGGAAAATGTAATATTATTTCTAGTTATTATAAAAGTGAAATTCCAAGTGTCCTTGTTGGAATGTGAAGTGCCATATGTAATGTAATGAGTTATTTTGTAAGAAGTTGAAGATTCGTGAGGGGAGTCCAAGAGTCACAAATGGGGCATTCCAAGAGCCACCCCCCTTTGTTATAAATATATCCTCATAACTCATGTAAAGGGATTTTGGGCACCAATATTTTGGCTAGGATTAGGCTTAGAAGTAGCTTGAGAGTCTTGTGTGAGCCTTGGATTCTCCGTAACATAAAGGGAGTATACTTCTTTGGAGGAGGAGGTTTTGTAGACTTCACATTCCAATATTGGGGCCAGTGGTTTGTCAAATGTTGTATGTATGATTGTAACTATCACTTTTAATAAAACTCAGAGCCGACACACTTTCATGCATATGTTGTGGATATAGTAGGGCTATTCTTTTTGTATTTGAAATATATGTTAACTTACTCATATGCTTTTGAAATATTTCATTTTCATTTGTACGAATCTTGTTAGATGTGTGTTGATGTGTTAATCTGTCACCTTAACTTGTGGACTATTGTTGAGTCTCAAAAGTGTTTTCCATATTCATAAATATTTCCATTATGTCATTACCATTTAGCTTTCATTTCATAACTATCTGACCTAAAACCCTACATCAAGTAACCATTTTCATAAATATATGGGTTAGGATCCTTGTCTTCCAAAATTATTTATTTTATGTGTTTAAAGTGAATTTATGATTAGAAACTAGAAAATTAACATAGTTTCATATATCTATATATGTGTTATGAGTTTTGTGTCATGTGTAGGTCAAAAGGAAGCTTCTAAAAGACCTTTATGTGGCCTCCCAAAACCAAATTCGAATTTGAGTGGAGAAGATCATGGGATCATGAGGACATGTGTCTCATTTCCTTTTTTTTATTGAAACTCTAAGAAGATATGTGTCTCATTTCTTATTTGTATTGAAACTCTAAAAAGACATGTGTCTTATTATATCCTATTTTGATTGTAACTCTAGAGATAGAGGGAGAGATTCATGGACTCTCATTAATGAGATAAATTTTCATATTTTTGTATAAATAGGGGAAGCCTTTTCCTATCAAGGGTAGTGAAAAATAGGAGAAGAAGAAAAATGATTAGAGAGTGTTTTGTAACAAAGCTTAAGATGAAATGGAATGTAGATTTGTGAGTTTATCAATAAAGAAGTTCAGTTCATTGATGCTGTTTTGATTACAACTTTAAGAAGCTGAAGAATTTCACCAAATTGGTAGTAGAGGGCCCCTGCTATTCGAGGAGGTTTTACATGTTTTCTAAATAAGTCATTTTCAATTATGTTTTGTCATATTTCCTTACTTAGACTGCTTTCTGAAATCATAGTTTTTAGCATTATGTTTCATGTCATTTGCTTGGATAAAAGATCCTCATGATATTGCAGTTAGTCTTTTTTTTTCAAACTCTTCCAATACATCTCTATTAAATGAATGGGATTCAATTGTAATATTCTGAGTTATTAGCATATCATTTTATGTTACTTAGTTAAAAGGAAGATCCTCATTATACTACAGTTAGTCTCTTTCAAAATCTCTTTCAATAAACCTCTAATTCACGAATGAGACTTAGTTGTAATATTATGAGTTATTGATTGTTTTTCCTTATCACATTATGATTAATCTCTTTCAAAAGCTCTTCCAATAAACCTCTAACTCATGAATGAGATTTAGTTGTAATGTTATAAGTTGTTTCAGCATTTCGTAGGAGATCCTTGCTACATTATAGTAATATTTTTCTCAAGCTTTTCCAATAAACTTCTATCAAATGAATGAGATTTCACTATAATGTTTTAAGTTACTGTTTGTTTCAACATTTCCTTTTATGTTTTAGGAGATCCTCATTGCATTAGAATTAATCTTTTTCACAAGCTCTTCTAACAAATCTCTAACTAAATGAATCAGATTAAGTTGTAGTGTTTTGAGTGAATTTTCATTTCATGAATGTTCATTTAGAAGCTGTAATATCCATGGATTATGACTCTCTGTTTTCATCATTTTCTAGTTAGGAACATAATTTGCAAATAAACTCTGTTTTAATTCATTTATTAACATTTCCTTTTCTCCCTTTTGACATAGATCTAACTTCATCTTTTTAGCATAGAGTAGCATACTAAACATCAAACATAAAAACCCCAAAACATCAATAAAACACTAAAAACAACGAAGTAAGAAAAATAGATACTTAGACACATATAATGCATCACACTTCATCAGTTTACTAGCCCTGGTCGATAATTTATGTTAGCAATTTAGGACACTAAATTGACTAAACATTTTGGCGCCGTTGCCGGGGAAGTGTAACTAGGTAGCCTTATTTCTTACATCTAAAAAAAAAATTAATAATTTCTCAAGTATGCTCTCCTCCTGCACTTTGTGTGATCTTGAGGATCTGAATTTTTTTTTTTTTTTATGTTAAAAATAATAATAAAATATGTTTTCATCATTTCATTTCATTTTACAATAAACTTTAAAAATGATGAAAAATTTTAATTTCAATAATTGTTTTGTTTAATGAAATATATATGTATATTTTTGAATTTTTGAAAATATAATATATAATTTTATTAACAAATCAATTAAAAAAAAAAATTTAAAAATAAAAATAAAAAAATAAATTGGCTCATGGAAATAAGACCCACGCATACGCATGAGGCCAGCCTTTGGCTTGGCTTTACGCATATATGTAGTCCTTCAATCCACACAAAGATCCATGCACTGCAATTTAAAAAAAAAAAAATGAACCTTCTCTTTTTCATATTCATTTTTTCTCAAACAATAGTTATTAGAAATCATTTTTAAAAATTTGCACACAATGAAGGTATATCATATGAAGAAACTGTTGATGAGGAGAACATTGAAAAATGTTGATGAGGAGAAGATTGCAAATTGCTGATGAAGAAAAGATTACAAATTCAATTGTAGGGACAGACATTGGAAGTGTATCATATGAAGAAATTGATGATGAAGAGAAGATTTAAGACTGTTGATGAAGAGAATATTGCAGATTCCATTTCAGATAATTGGAATGAGGGAGATCGATCTGAACTTCTCTGTGATATACAAGCCATTACACTTCAAAAACTGCAAATAAAAACAAATCAAACCACAAGTACTTGCCAGAAAACGAAATGCGTAATTGTAAAAAACACCCGATTTTAAAATGAATTTTCTGAGCAAACCGAGACGAATTAGAAAAAACTAAAACATGGGTATTTTCGAGAACAGGGTGAATTAGGTAATACTACAAAAAATTTCTGAAATTCGCAGCCATTTGGGATAAATCCAGGGTTCTTCGGAGCACTAATTTGTAGTGTGCGTGAAAGAAAAATGTTTTTTTTTTTTTAAGAACAGTCACGGTTTTATAAAATTCAATTTTGAGAAATAATCAAGGATATGATTTCCTTATTTGAAAGAAAATGTGGCAGAATTCATCTGTGGTAGTACATGATGAGTGACAAATGGATTATTTGAGGCAAAGACATTATCACATGTGTATCAAATGCAAGTTGTATAAATTGAGAAGGATTATGCCTTCATCTCCTTCATAGTTAGGAACTTGACTTTAGAAATTTCAAGTTTTTTGTTTTTGTTTTGCATGAAAGAGGCATTGACATGACTTTGTTCAAAAATATTCATAAGGACAATTATTTCATCTATGCTTTATTTCATATATATATATATATTTAAAAAATAAATAAATAAAATAAAATAAAATCTTTATTAATAATTTCTTTTTAATAAAATAAAATAATAAAATAAAATAATTTTTTTTCTTAATGATGGTTTGCAGGACAATTGGAAGATTATTTAGACGATTTCTAAACATTTGGCATTAATATTGTTGATGTGTATTTTTCTATAAAGTTTTAACTTGCAGAACACAACGAATCTTTGTGATGCCAATTGTTTTACTAAGCACAGTGTATAAAGTCATCTGACAATAGGGAGTTGATTTATTTTTCATGGTTATTCTTTAAAAATGGATTGTTATCGATATCATGAATTGGACCGAATATAGAATTTTTTGATTTACCTTAATCTGTTTCATTTGACATTTAATTTTTGCATAAGAATCAAAAAGAAATTAGCTACTTTTTTTTGAACACATTTATGTTCTTTATGTCAAGTTTTTTTTTTTTGCAAATTTGGGATGATCGAATGATCATTGAAGGAAACTAATTGTTCGCACGATTGGTTTTCAAAGGACCGATTTCATGAGAAACATAAGAACAAGTCCATGTTCATATCCATCAAGACCATTACTTTTCCTCCCTTTTTGAATTGTAAATCCAACCAAGAAATTCAAAGAAAACCACCATTATTTTCCCAGCAAGAGTTAGTTGTTCATTTTCCTTCATTCATATACACTTTCCATTACTTTTTGTCTACTCCACAAATAAAAGCAAGAAGCTCACCTACATGCTTATTTCTCATTGTCATTTTCCATTTTTCATTGTCCATTTCCATTTTCCTTTTCCTATCCTTTTCATTTTACAAATAAACCTTGCTTCAATGCAAATTATTGAATCCATAGTCCTTCAAAAAATATTCTTTCATGCTCGCATTAGATGATGGAGGATTCCTTAAGGTCTCCCTTCTAACAAGTCTTGGCCTATCGACATCAGCACATTATCTAGGTCCAATACTAGAGTCCTTAATAGTACCTTGAGGCTTGTATGCATTAATGACAAGTTCTCTCGCTGACAATCATGGGAATACATCAATGTCCCTTGATCGTCAGATCTTGCAAGTGGCTCGACATCAGCCCATTTATTCGCACTTTGCAAGATGTACTTAGGTACCTTGGCACTCATTGACATTAATGGTGAGTTTGCCTCGCATTGGTTAACGACATTCATCAATGGTCAGTAATCCAATGACTTCTCTTCATGCTCGACATCAACACATTTATTCGCATGACTAGAATTGTACCATCGGATTTTGTAACAATTGAAGACTACATCATTTCAGCAGTTTGCAGCAGGAATCAATTTGTATCAGCAGCAATAAAGATCCCAATCTTTCCATCAGCACAAAGAGAACAAAGAGAACAAAGAAGCAGATCAAATTCATTTGTTTACATAGTTCATGATCCAACAACATCAACAGCCACACTCTTCAGTATACACAACTCATCCACATTTAAGGTAAGTGAAGGTATGTGGTTTTCTAATTTTTAGTCATGTAATTAATTAGAATGCTAAAATTGTAACTTTGGAAAAATTCCTCACTCCCTTTTTCACATTGTCATATCTTTAGTTGGGGGGAAGGGACATCATTTCATATCCACATGTCATACACTATCACACATTTTCATTTCATTTCCACACACATATACTTCCCAACCAACTATTGTTGCAACATGATCCAAAAGATTATATGCCTTGCAAATGATCAATTCATTGATGAAGTAATTGATTCTAAATGTTTTCATGAACTTTGATGCAACAAAGAAAATAAAGCATTGTTACACAAGAACCATTGCTCAAAAAATTTAAAAAAAAACCGGTTGTCACACAAGAACCAACCATAATATATATATATATGTTGCAATCAAATGTATTATACTTTGCCAAAAGAAAATATTATAAAGAAAAGTTTGGAACGAATCAATATGATTCAAAACTCATAAAAGATCAACTCATGAACAAATGAATCATTGCAATAGTTGCATGAGGACATGCAACAACTTCAGTTGGGGGGTATGTTGAGTCTCAAAAGTGTTTTTCATATTCATACATATTTCCATTATGTCATTACCATTTAGCTCTCATTTCATAACTATCTGACCTAAAACCCTACATCAAGTAACCATTTTCATAAATATATGGGTTAGGATTCTTGTCTTCCAAAGTTATTTATTTTATGTGTTTAAAGTGAATTTACGGTTAGAAACTAGAAAATTAACATAGTTTCATATATCTATATATGTGTTATGAGTTTTGTGACATGTGTAGGTCAAAAGGAAGCTTCTAAAAGACCTTTATGTGGCCTCCCAAAACCAAATTTGAATTTGAGTGGAGAAGATCATGGGAACATGAGGACATGTGTCTCATTTCCTTTTTGTATTGAAACTCTAAGAAAACATGTGTCTCATTTCTTATTTGTATTGAAACTCTAAAAAGACATGTGTCTTATTATTTTCTATTTTGATTGTAAAGATAGAGGGAGAGATTCATGGACTCTCATTAATGAGATAACTTCTCATATTTTTGTATAAATAGGGGAATATTTTTCCTATCAAGGGTAGTGAAAAATAGGAGAAGAAGAGAAAGGATTAGAGAGTGTTTTGTAACAAAGCTTAAGATGGAATGGGATGTATATTTGTGACTTTATCAATAAAGAAGTTCAGTTCATTGATGCTGTTTTGATTACAACTTTAAGAAGCTGAAGAATTTCACCAAATTGGTAGTAGAGGGCCCCTGCTATTCAAAGAGGTTTTATATGTTTTCTAGATAATTCATTTTCAATTATGTTTTGTCATATTTCCTTACTTAGACTGCTTTCTGAAATCATAGTTTTTAGCATTATGTTTCATGTCATTTGCTTGGATAAAGGATCCTCATGATATTGCAGGTAGTCTTTTTCTCAAGCGCTTCCAATACATCTCTATTAAATGAATGGGATTCAATTGTAATATTATGAGTTATTAGCATATCATTTTCTGTTACTTAGTTAAAAGGAAGATCCTTATTATACTACAGTTAGTCTCTTTCAAAATCTCTTCCAATAAACCTCTAATTTACGAATGAGACTTAGTTGTAATATTGTGAGTTATTGATTGTTTTTCCTTATCACATTATGATTAATCTCTTTCAAAATCTCTTCCAATAAACCTCTAACTCATGAATGAGATTTAGTTGTAATGTTATAAGTTGTTTCAACATTTCGTAGGAGATCCTTACTACATTATAGTAATATTGTTCTCAAGATATTCCAATAAACTTCTATCAAATGAATGAGATTTCACTATAATGTTTTAAGTTACTGTTTGTTTCAGCATTTCCTTTTATGTTTTAGGAGATCCTCATTGCATTAGAATTAATTTTTTTCACAAGCTCTTCCAATAAATCTCTAACTAAATGAATCAGATTAAGTTGTAGTGTTTTAAGTGACTTTTCATTTCATGAATGTTCATTTAGAAGCTGTAATATCTATGGATTATGACTCTCTGTTTTCATCATTTTCTAGTTAGGAACAGAATTTGCAAATAAAATCTGTTTTAATTCATTTATTAACATTTCATTTTCTCCCTTTTGACATAGATTTAACTTCATCTTTTTAGCATAGAGTAGCATACTAAGCATCGAACATAAAAACCCCAAAACATCAATAAAACATTAAAAACAACGAAGTAAGAAAAATGGATACTTAGACACATATAGTGCATCACACTTCATCAGTTTATTAGCCCTGGTTGATAATTTATGTTAGCAATTTAGGACATTAAATTGACTAAACAACTATTCCTCTTGTTAGTTCGTGTGATGTCATTTTTCTCGTGTGTTCCTTCTAAGATGCATACTATTACAGGCTTCGAAGGGGCGCACTTTATTTTCCCTTCGTGTGTTGGAACTGTCATACGTTGCACTTGGATCTTCGCAGGGTCACAAACTTGTTCTCATCAAAGACACCATGCATCAATCTATGCAAAATGAAAACCAAGGCAGATCATTAACACCCCACTGCTGGGATTCCTACTCCAAATGGTGTGAGGTCTAGTTAGGACTTCATGTTGGGAGGTCCCCTAAATGTTGGTGGGTCCAACATCGTCAACAAGTTCAAATCCCCCTAATTAGCTCGCGATCCATGTGTGGGGGTGGGTGTGGTTCACCTAGGGGTTATAGTGGTAGTGTTTGGAATCGATCTCATGTCATGAAATTAAGAGCGTGACCCAATTTTCTATTCCTCTAGTAAAAAAAATAAGGAAAGGGAGATTTCAACTTTAATCATAGGGCACTAGTTCTTTGCAACCCAATCTGCTAGTGTAATAGGAGAAGAACATATTACTATAAAATGAACAATAAGCTCTCAATCTACAAGTCTCACAGCCATATATCTATATTGTGGTGCATGAATAAAAAATTGAGGGATCTCTTTCACACATTAAATGAATTAGGACTATTGTGGCTTTGTGAAATTAGATTATGAGGACACCAATGCAGAAAAGGAAACAATGCTAGGTGAAATGGGTGGAGGAAACGAGCCTCCTCCCAGGGGCTAGGACATTTGGGAAATCCAAGCAATGGCACAGTGGTATTGATCGATAAACATTGCCTTTTCTTGTAATTAACAATGGTGATGGTAGAAATTACCACTCTTGGAAGTGGTTTGGTAGCTAGAGGAGGGCCTATTCCCTAAGGGAGGGGAAATGGTGGATATCAAGTAGAAGGGGGGTTCTATAGGGAAGGGAAAAGGATGGAGCCCCTAATTGGAAAACATCTTGAGGGAAGTTTGTACACTCAGAATGGGTGACAAGTGTATAAATGAGGGAGAATGCGGGAAATGTTAGAGAAAACGGGGCTAGGGAGTTTAGGGTGTGGAGAATATGAAATGGGGAAAGGAGATTACATGAGAATTTTAATAGGGTGAAAATGGGTCTAAGGGATGAGGGAGGGTGGGTGTGAAGGGGTTAGGATAGAGTGAATATATTTAAAATGTGTCAATAGGGTGGGTGATGCGACGATGATGGATTTTTTTTAGGGTAGCACATGGGCAATAGGATGGGTGATGGGTTTTTAGTTCTGACATGGAAACATAGGGATGGGGTGTGGGCTACATGAGAGGGAAGTTTTAGAAAGTAAGATTTAAGACGCTAAGAAGGAAGTAGGGGAGGGGAGGGTTCAAATACACCTCTCCTCCATATCTTGTAGAAGTATCATGTAATAAAAATTCCTAGCCATAATAGAAGAAAGTGGGATAAGGGTGCTTGGGCTTAGTGCCTAAGAGAGGTATATCTTAATGCCTAACTGGATAAATTTCTTGAGGAAGCTTGTAAGGGGGATTGGAAAGTTTTGAAAACTTTCATGAGATTAATAATTATGACCTCCAATGTTCTAAATGAACTACCAGTTGCCAAAGAAATTATGAGAAAGATGGGGGAGGAGGTATTAGACTGCCCAAGGATGGGCTACGTACCATGCAATGGGTCATAGTGGAATTCGTGACCCAATGAGGGACCCGAGAGAGAAATATCTCGTGAAAGGCATCACTCATGAGGAAATGAGAGAGTCTATCCATTGGGGAAATTGGGGAGAGGGATATTGTGTGGGTAGAATAACCCAAAACCCATTGTGAACCTGACAAAATGTCAACTTGTGTGTGGATTTGGGAATGTAGGGGTTGTGCGAGAGTGAATTGGATAGAGGGAGAGAGAATAGTCCCTTGAGTCATGATAGGCCTATGGGAGAGTCCTTGTTTGAATTGTCATTGGAAACTAGTGAGTAAGCCTTAGACTGAGTTGATTAACCTAGAGGAATTCGGTTGTTTGGTTATATAGTGCAGGAGAAGCACTGAAGAGAAGGAGAGTTTCCAAGGGATCTTAGGAAGTGGTGAAGGGATTTTCTTTTATGTTGTGCAGACCTACAATGGCCATACTTTTATGTGTGAATAACACAAAATTCATGTTGGAGAGGTAGTACCCCTATTTTATGCAAGTGAAGAAGCTTGAAATTCAAGATCTATGCCTTGAATTACAATTTTGTTGAAATGACCTGAGAGAAGAAACCTTCAGACATTGTATCTGGCTCAAGCGTGGCCAATTACAAGAAACTTGCATTGGATTATGCCTACGATTGAGTGGAGAGGGGTTTTCCCTTCTTTAGTTTCCAACAAATTAAAGTTTAATAGATAAGTGTATTCCTTCTTTGCAAAAGAAATGTAAATGTTGTTCAATGCTTCATTTTTAAATACTATGTTGGATTCATTGTTTATGTATGTAATGGTAAGTTAAAATTTTTTGTAATATAAAATTGAACACACACACAATGAATTGAGTAGCTAACCTAGACTACTTGGATTTTGTTTTTCATCACTTTTGTGAGAAAAAAAATGCTACATGCAATGGAAGGCTTTCGTTTCTGTTATATGTGATTGTTGTGTGTTGTTTATTCATGAATTAATAATTTAGCCTTGGATATAATGGAATTATTATTTACTATTTCATGAATGTTGACAAGTTGGGTTACTGTGTATTATAACTGAAAACCAAGACTGGTATGTTGGAAACACTTCAGGATTTTTGGTTCACTCAAGGTAAGCCAACATGTAGGCTCTTTATTGCATAAGTGATGGAGGCAAGGAAGTATGGAGCTTTCCTAGTTAAATGTAGAGAAATATTTTTTTGGAGCAATTGAAGAGCTCTGATCCATTAGAAGTAAACTAAGTAAAGAGCGTCAAATTTTCCTTGAAAATATGGAGTTAAAAATATTTCAACCTTAGACCTTGGTCACATGTTTCGACAAGAGACATAATAAAGAGCTAGGTGGAAGGAGCACTTATCAGGATATTGAGCCGTGCAAGAATCAAAGAAAAACCTCTGGGTAGTATTTTGTATGATGCATCTCGAAAAATAACGCCTGATGACAAAATTTATCTTAATTGAATGGGTTACTTGATGACACCGAAGTATCAAAACACTGGTACTTATGAAGGATGACATCATGATGACATTAGAAAGGGTGATGTGGTAGTGTTAGGTGAAGAAAATGTGTCACCTATTCCTGGTATTTTTGGAATTCCAACTATGAAAACATTAGTGGCATGTGACACACATTAGCAGTACCACATGGAAGAGGAAACATAAACATTCATGACATGTCGGGCAATGATTGGATGGTGAAGAATGATGTTGCATGTTTAGTGGTCATATTATCATATCGAGATTTTTTGAGGGTTTGACTCTCGAAATCCCTACTATCATAGTATTTTGGTATACATGTCAACAATGCCATGTGTCTGTCATGTTAGAACTTGCCACTTGTCAGATGTTGATTGGGTTTTAAGGAAATGAGGTGGCATGCTAGACTATCTATTGGCCTATCAAGAATTTGTAAAGAATGACAGTTATAAATATTTATCGATATCCCAATATCCCTATATTCTGCATCATCATATTGAGATATCATAATATTTTATACCAGAGGCATATTTGCATATTATAGGATTTTATACCTGAGGCATATTGGCAGATAAAAAGTTTATAGTTGTGGCATATCAACATATTAAAGTTTATAATAATGGTTGTACCGATATTTTGAGATATCGAAACATTGAAGAAGTTTAAAATGCCCATTTTAGAAACAATGTTGATATGGCGAGGTATTGATATGTTAAGTTGTTAATAGACATGGACCCGTGTGGGAGTGACATGTGGCCAAGGTCTACGATGTGTCAACCATTGACTCATATGGATGCTAATGTGGCCCTTAAGGGGTAAATTTTGAAATGGGAATACCTTTGTGCCTGTAGCTTCGAATGAGATGAAATTTTTATCGCTGGAAATATCTTGATGAGAAAAAAATGGTGCTATTAAAATTGTGATGTGAGGTGATGGAAGAAAGAGAAAATTTTCTAACCCATATTTATAATAAATTTTTAAGGTAAGATATAATTACACCCCATTACTCTAATATAACATTGGGGGGTTTGGTGATGCTACAAAGTGGTATCAGAGTTGTAGTTCAAACATTGGGCATGAAGTGCTAGAAATACACCACAGGGATAAAAATAGATTTCCATTTAAGAGAGCTATAAAATCTTAATATTCAACACTTGGATTGAATAGGCTTAGAGTAGAGTGTAAATTTGAATAGATTTAATGATGATTTTTTTGGTTTTAAACCTTGCTAATTTATTTAACCTATGTATGAATATGTTAAATAATAGTTTAAAGTCAACCTAAGGTAGTGCTGGTATATCCAGGTTTACTTAGTATGTTTAAATTTTATTTATGATTATTTTAAACTAATAGTTATGTATATTCTTCTAGCACATAAGGGGATACATTTCCAATAAAAATAAAAAAAGGAATGTGCATCAAAATGGTCCAATACAACTTGGATAGAACTTCCCATAATAAAGAAGAGGATTCAAATGAGAGGAGGGAATTAGAGGTACCTCCTGACTATATGGAGACCCTTAGAAGCCCGAGGGATAAACTTAGGAGTTATACAACTAATAATGAGAAAATTATTAGAGCCTAAGAGAAACAAGAAGAGGTAAATGTTGTGATACCACAAAGTCTATAAAAAATGTAAAGATAAAATAAACATGAACCAAATGCCAATAATTTGGACAATCCTAGGTCTAAACAAGTTCATATTCCATCTACAATCCATAAGTACAGACCATGGACCAACAAGGAGAAAGGGAGTAGACTAATAAAGAGGCATAGGAGTGAAAGAGAGGTTACAATTGATGATCATACTTCAACATGCACCTCTAAGGGTGGCACTGATGATTCCAATAAATTGTCTAGCACAACAACAAAATAAGGGATACATAAGAAAAATGAGTATGGGAGGAGCTTATTACTTGAATAATTTTAGGAGGAAAAACCTCCCACCTTTGATGGGGATGTTAGAATGGGTGAAGAGGTAGAATCATGGATTTTGGGCCTAAAGAAACATTTTATAGTGCATAATGCCTTTGAAAACATGAAGGCATGGGTAAACATATTTAATTTGAGAGGAAAGGCTGGCATATAGCAGGGAGATATCAATAAATTAAAGTACATCGGGATAAGTAGCTAACTTGGAGTACATTTGAGAGGATTTTATGGAGAAATACTTGTTTGAAATTTATTATGATGGAAAAATCAAGGAATTCCATGAGCACAAGCTAGGATAACTCACCATTACAACATATGCCAATAGGTTCATATATTTGTTGTGGTATGCACCCTATATAAAAAATTAGAAGATAAAAGTCCAACATTTCATTGGTGGATTACCAAAATTCTATCAAGAATGAATAAAGCTTGATGATCCTAAGTCATGGGACAATACCATCCAGAAAGCCAAATATTGTTATGACTAATCAAAGCAAAATACTAAACTTTGAACATAATGTAAAGATAATGAAAATAAAACTCTAGGAAGAGAGGTTTGAGATCTTCATGCTACAAGTAGGGCAAGAAGAGAATGCAGTTCAACATACTAGCTATGAGTGAAATCTAGTAGAATTTTCTTGCTCTAAGTGGGAATAAGATATTTCAATCAACAAAGGATGAGTTTGAAGAATCAATAAAAAATACATTGAAGTGTTGGGGTTGCAGGGAAGATCACATGTTAAGAGTCTATGCACATCAATAACAAGATAGAAAAATATTTTACGATGTCGAAGATGATACTTTTGTTAATTATGTGGCCCGAAGTGTAGCCCGAATATATCCAACTGTGGAAATAGGAAACCATAAGACCAAGCCACAGTGGTGGAAATAGAATGTATACTTGATAAATGCCTCATTTAAATTTTAATTGAACTTGGTTTTAATCTCAATTATGTCATTCCACAAATTTTCGAAGCCTGTTTTTTACAGAGACAATAACATGCCAAGTTGTGGTTAGTCCAATTAGCCACTAGGACCAAAAGGATGGTGTTCGTGCTTTTGAATCATGAAAATTTGAGATGAATTTAAATGTATTTATTTTGGGGTCATATGACTTGTTGATTGGCATGGATTGACTAGCGGCACATGGGGTTAAATTGGACTACTATAATAAACCATTGGAATGGAAAGATGATGAAGGTGAACAAAGCTACTTCAAGGAGTGTGAAAACTTGTATCTATGAGACAAATTTTATCTCTGCAATTGAAGAAATATTGTAGAAAGGGATTCCCCATGCACGCCACACAAGTGACTTGTTCAACATAGGATATTAAGTTGAATATTGAATATCATCTCGTGCTATAAGAATATAATGAGGTATTTCCTTAAGAGATGCTAGGATTACCACCCAAGAGGGACATTGATTTATCTATAGAGGTCACTCTAGGGACCATTCCAATGTTTAAAATACCTTATAGAATGAGCATGCCTAAGTTGGTGGATCTAAAGAAACAATTGAAAGAAATGTTGGAAAAAGGGTCTATTAGAATTTTTGTGTTGCCCCTAGGAGCTCCATTTTTGTTTGCTAACAAGAAGGATGGTACCTTTAGGTTATGTATTGATTAAAAAAAGATAAATAAAGCAACTATTAAACACAAGCATCCATTGCCCAAGATTGATGATCTCTTTGACCAACTAAGAGGAGCCATAATGTTTTCAAAAATAGACCTGGGATCAAGATATCATAAAGTCTAGATCAAGAATGAGGATGTCCACAAGACTGCATTCAAGATAAGATATGGACACAATGAGTTCTTATTGGTGGCATTTGGGATGAAAAATGCACCAGCCACATTTACATGCCAAATGAATAATGTTCTCCGTGAATACTTGGATAAATTTTTTGTTGGTTTTTATTGATGGCATCCTAGTATATTCAACGACTAAGGAGGAACACAAAGAACACCCGGAGGTTGTGTAAAAGTGTTATTGGATCATTGAATATACGATAAATTTAGTAAATTCACCTTCTTTCAATCACTAGTGTACTACTTGGATCATGTTGTATTAAAAGGAGTAACAATTGATACTGAAAAGATCAAGTCCATCCTAGAGTGGCTTGTTCCTCAGAATGTAAAAAAATATATTTATGGGGCTATTAGGATATTACCATAGATTCATCAAGGATTCTTCAATATTGGTAACCAAATTATAGTGTACAAAATAAGGGAGTGAGATTTCACTGGACGTTAAGGGTGCAAGACATTGAACAACTCAAGCACCTTATCACACATGCCCCCATCCCAAATATTGCAAACCTAGATAAACATTTCTTGGTTTGCATTAATTCTTGCAAGATTGACTCATTGAATTTCTCATGTAGGATGGACTTAATGGATTTATCATGTAGGATGGATATGTGATCAATTATGAGTCCATGAAATTAAAAGAAAACAAGAGAAATTATTTAACACACCATTTGTAGCTTGCATCCATTGTGCATGCCTGAAAATTGTGGAGGCACTAATTTCTTGGGATGACATTTTTATTAATGATGAATCACAATGGGATGAAGTGTTTATCTGATCCACCTTGATTGAATGATAAGCAAGCCAGGTTGATGGAACTTATTAGCTAGTTTTATTTTGAGATCAAACACATCAAGGGAAAGGAAAATTGAATAGTTTATGCACTCATTAGAAGAATGCAAGTGGCACACATGGAAACCATTAGTATACATGAGACAATCATCAAGGAAAGAATAATAGAAGTGCTATAAGAATATAAACACTTCCATCACGTAAGAAAATTCTTGTAGCAAGAGCCCAAGGGGCCAATAGGAGAATATTATCAGCAAACCAAATATAGATTATTAAAGTGCAAAGGAAGAATATACATACTTAATATATCTGACCTAAAGAAGCTCACGGTGGATGAGTTTCATAGAATACCATATGCAGGTACCCTAAGATATCAAAATATGATAACAACCACCAAGAAATTTTGGTATTAGCTAAGGATGAAGAGAGAAATTCAATTAATCTATATATGAGAATGCCAACAAGTAAAAGTGGAATGCAAACACTCAACAATATTATTGCAGCCAATACCAATTCTGAAATGGAAGAGGCAAGTTATCTCAATGGAATTCATCACTGGTCTATGAAGAACCCCCTGTGAAAATTCTATATCTCGAATCTTACTGCAACAACTGATATTATTTCTTCTATTTGTTAAATGGATTAAACAAATTATTTGCAGTTTTATACAATAAATATCAAAACATATATACTGCAACCTTCACAAATAAAATATTATAGAAATTAAATCAAAGGAAAAATACTAGCACACATATAACTATAGTGACAATTATTTTTGGACAATCGTCCCCAGGAAAACAAAATGTGGGAAAACCGATGCAATTGATGAAGGTTTCTTTATTATTCTTCAGCAATAATTCATGTACAAGATACCAAATAGAAAAATATAAGAAAAGACACTGAGAGAGATTTTATTGATCAATTTCTCACACTCCACAACGTTTTTCTAACCCCATAAAGGACCTTTTTCCCTTACGTTGGCCTCACTACGTCACCCTCTGTGCAGTATTGTGCAGTTCCCATGTCACTGCCTCTGCATTGGTGATCTGCGTCCCTCTTCTGCATTGCCCCTTCCAAACTTCTCCTGTACTCTTCGACTTGTGATGATCCCTCTCTCTCCCACCTGCAACTCACCCTCTAATTTTATTTCCTCTTTTCGAAATTCAACCACTTAGAAAATAAATCTGCTTGGGAAACTAAGTATCTGCACTGGTGTGTTATCCAAGTGCCCATAACATTCCTTCTTATAATATCTCATTGAGATATCCATGACTGAGATTAAAACATAATTAATGGCTTAGATTAACTTGTACTCGATCTTCGTCTTCATCTAGAATATTCTCACCATATTTAATTAATACAATTTAATTAATCACATTTCCTAAATTTAGAATTAGTAATACATTAAAAATGATTAATTATTTTAATTAAATCATCTCTAGGTGGAATTTTCCCAAACGATTTTTGGGACTTGGAGAATGCATGTGTCTTAGCCTCTTCACGAAATATTGAGACTATAGTACACTCGATGCTACAAAAATTAACACTCCCTCTTAGCGAGGAATGTGGTAAGTGCTACAAACCACTGAAGCATCAGTCTGATTCTGTATCACCTCCTACTATGTTGTTGATGTCTTGCCTTACTTCCCACCATCTATTGTGAAACTATGATTCTGCACTGCATCTGTGCTGTTGTTGATCCTGCATACTACTGCCAACTACTGCATTTGCACCGCAACTCCCTCTCATATGTTGTTGCTGCAACTAAGAATCCATCTGTTTCTACTACTGAAAGAAATTATCTACCATATCCATATGTTCCCTGAACTGGATGAACTTAGCTCTACCTAGAGCTTTCGTGAGTACGTCTTCTACCTGATCTCTTGTGGGAACATACTGCAGCTGTACTACCCCATGCTAAACAAAGTCTTTGATAAAGTGACATATAATATTAATGTGTTTCAACCTATCATGAAATACTAGATTCTCAGAGAGTTTGATACAACTCTAATTATTGCAATAAACATTGGTCGCACCCATCCTCTTCCTGAAAAAACTCACAAAAAACTTTCTAATCCATATCACTTTGCACTTTGCTGTGTTGGCTACCATATATTCAGCTTCTGCTGATCTCAGAGCTACCGACTTCTGATTCCTGCTACACCAAGAGATCATCCATGATCCAATGCTGAAACAGTACCCAAAGGTACTTTTCTAGTCTACTGAACTACCTACCCTACCTGCATCTATGAATCCGCTCAATATGGAATCATCTCCTCGGGTGTATTTCAACCCATATCTGACTATACCATGCACATATCTAATAATGTGCCTAGATGCTTCCCAATGTACCCTTTTTGGTTCCACCATGAACTGAAAAAGGGTGTTGACAACAAAACAAATGTATGTGCTAGTGTTGACCAAATACATGAGTGACCCAATGAACTGTCTGTATAAGGTGGGGTCAACTTTCTTATCTCCCGATGCATCTATCTTCTTCCAATTGGTGATCATAGGCATTGCCATGGGTTGAAAATCCTACATTCTGAATCTCTTCAGAATATCTGTAGCATATCTTCCTTTCCCAAGGAAGATCTCCCCCATTCTTATGCTATATTTCCAATCCTAGAAAGTAATGCATCAACCCCATATCCTTCATGTTGAATTCTTCTTCAAGGTTATTCTTTCAATCCTTTATGAGCCATGATGACCCTGTTAAAAACAAGTCATCTACATATAATACCAGAATGAGTGACTCATTCTCCACCATTATATAGTAGATATTGGGATCTGCATCACTCTTGATGAATCCAAACTGTTGCACGTAACTATAAATATGACCATACCATGCTATGGGTGCTTTCTTGAGCCCATACCAGGCTTTATTTAACCCGCATACATGATTTTTCCTCTCATGAGTCTCAGAACCTTCAAGATGTTCTCTATACACCTCTTCTTCTATCACCTCATTCAAGAATGTTGTCTTGACATCCATCTGGTGAATCTTCCATCCCATTTGAGCTGCTAGGGATATAACGGATCTGATAGAGGTATATCTAGTGACTGGGGCGAAGGTATCCTCATAATATATCCATTCTTTTTGTGCATACCCCTTCGCCACAAACCTAGCCTTATAGTTCTCTACACTGCCATCTGCAGCATACTTGATCTTGTAGATCCACCTTGAACCTACAACCGATCTATCCTCTGGTCTAGGTTCTACTTCTTAGACATCATTAGTCATGATAGAAATGTATTCTTCTACCATGGCATCCGCCCACACCTGATGCTGTACAAATTACTAAAAACTGAAGGGTTGTTCAACCTGAGCTACCAAGGCCTGGTATCTGTCACGCTATCTACGTTGCCTCTTGTCGGTTATAGGATCTCTAACAAACTCCTCTACGTCCTTAGGGTCTGACATACTTCCCTACTAGTTCTAGCAATGGTGGTGGGAGTCTCAATAAAATCCTCCTCTTGTTCCTACTGTTCCATTTGCTAAGAACTACCTGGATATCCTACTCCCAAGGAAATATTGGTACTAGTCACTGTACTCGATCCTTGTGAATATCCTCTTTCTTGTCCTTCCTGTTGTCCATGCTGTTGTTGGACTAATGGAACATCTACTGACTGATCTCTTGGAGGCATCTCTCAAGATCTTTTGAAAGCCCTTTCTTCCATGAACTTTTCATCTCTCCTTAATACAATCTTCCTGCTGCTAGGAATGTAGATCCTGTATGCCTTTGAGATCTCACTATACCCAACGAGGTACCCCTTATCTGTAGTCTGATCCAACTTATTACGCTTCTCATATGGAATGTGGCAATAAGCCACACTCCCAAATATCCTTAGATGACTTACTTCCGACTTATTCCCCATGAAGACCCCATCTGGATTTTTCTTCCCAATGCTCTGCGGGGAGTTCTATTCTGAATGTACACCGCTGTGTTGTATGCCTCTGCCCATAAAAATCTAGGCAGGTCTTGGTCATAAAACATATCGTTTGCTGCCATGAATATTGGTCTTTTATTTAACTATGCTACTCCTTTCTGCTGTGGATTATATGGAGATGTCCACTCTCTTTTGATGCCTTCCCTTGCACAAAAATTCGTGAAGTATTTATCTGCATATTCTCCACCATTATCTGAATGAAATACCTTGATATTTTTCCCTGTCATGTTCTCTACGAGAGATTTTAACTCTCTGAACCGATCAAATAATTCATCCTTGGTATTTAAGAAATAGATCCAGGTTTTCCTAGAGTGATCATCAATAAAGGTAACGAAATACTCGCCACCACTAAGAGCTCTGGTGGAAATTGGGCCACAAATATCTGAGTGTATCAACCCCAACACACCATTTTCTTTGCTATCACTTCTGGGAAATGTTGTCTTTGTGTACTTCCCTAGTACACATCCTATGCATACTGGAATTCCTATCATGGTCTCCTCGAGCATCCTAAGTTCTCCATGGTGTAAGTGTCCCATCCTCTTGTGCCATAGTTTACTCATCTCCTTCCCATTGTTATTGTCACTGGATATCAATGCCATTAGAGAATCAATCTGCAAATTATATAACTTGTTGCTTCGAGCTCGAATATGTCTCACCTTATTCCAACTAGGATGTTTGAAATACAACTTCTTTCCTACGAAGTATACATCATACCCTTTGTCCCATAATTGGGACACTAAAATCAGGTTCATACCTAATCCTGGAACATGCAGTACATTAGTGGAGCTAGTCCTGGTTCCTACTTCTGTCTAAAACTATATGGTGCCTCTCCCTATTGGAGTACATTTAGTTTTGTTTCCCATAGTGATATATAAGTCCATCTATTCCTCTTGAGAGCTAGATAAATATTCTCTTACTCTAGTCATGTGAGATGAAGCTCCACTATCAATATACCAGATACCAATTGATATCGAACCTGATAGACACACAAACTATTATTCCAATATGGAATATAATTATGAGGCTTCTTGACTATCCATAATTTTTCTGTGCTATTTCTCCTTTCTAACACTGATGCTTTTCTGTCCCAGCAACTACTGCAAAAAAATGTGTCCCAACATAAGACCTACTTTGCGCTGAAGCTGTTGCGTTTCTCCCTCTGTCTCTAGCAAATCTCGATCCGGAAAACATTCTTCTCTATTGACTCACTCAGAGATATAATTTTCCACAAAATTTTTCACTCATGGCTATGGACTGCGCAACTCCTCTGGGGTTTCAATATGCTGCCTACACATTTCTTCGAAATCCTTATTTAGCTTTGATTTTGAGCTCTTCTTGCTTCACTTGCACTCTAATACCATGTGAAAATTTGATATCTCGAATCTTACTGCAACATCTAATATTATTTCTTCTATTTTTTAAATTGATTAAAAAAAATATTTGTAGTTTTCCATGACAAATATTGAAGCATATATATTGCAACCTTCATAAATAATATATTGTGGAAATTAAATGCAAGGAAAAATACTAGCACACATATAACCGCAATGACACAATTGTTTTTGGATAATCGTCCCCGGAAAAACCCAATGTGGGAAAATCGGTGTGAAAAATGAGGGTTTCTTTATTATTCTTCAACAATAATTCATGTACAAGATACCAGATAGAAAAATAGAAGAAAAGAAATTGAGAAAAATTTTACTGATCAATTTCTCACACTCCACAACATTTTTCTGACCTCGGAAAGGACCTTCTGCCCTTATGCTGACCTCACTGCGTCACCCTTTGCACAATAACTGTGTCACCCTCTGCGCAGTCACTGTGTCACTGCCTCTGTGCAATGACTGCGTCACTGCCTCTGCGCTGGTGATCTGCGTCCCTCCTCTCTGCTGCCCCTTCTAGACTTCTCCTGTACTTTTTGACTAGTGCTGATCCCTCTCTCTCCCACCTGCAACTCACCCTCTGATTCGATTTCCTCTTTCCTAACTTCAACCACTGAGAAAATTGATTTTCTTGGGCAATGAGTATCTGCACTAGTGTGTTCTCCAGGTGCCCATCGAGTTCCTTCTTATAATCTATCATTGTGATGTCAACGACCGTGATTAAAACATAATCGATGGATAAGATTAGCTCGGACTCGATATTCGTCTTCATCTAGAAGATTCTCACCAAATTTAATTAATCACATTTCCTAGGTTTAGACTTAGGAATACATTAAAAATGATCAATTATTTTAATTAAATCATCTCTAGGTGGAATTTTCCCAAATGATTTCTGGGTCTTGGAGAATGCATGTGTCTTAGCATCTATGCAAAATCTTGAGGCTAGAGCACATCTGATGCTATGAAAATTAACACCCCTAAGTTGCATGATCTAGTCATGGTGGTAGCAGATAGGTTGAGCAAGGTAGCTCACTTTATACTTGTGAGTTTTATTATAAAGCAATTGATATTACCCAAATTTTTATGAAGGGGATTTTTGGGTTGAATGACATGCCCAAGAAGATCATATTTGATTAGGATGCAAATTTTACCTCTTAATTTTGGAAATCCTTGTTTATAGGTTTTGGAACCTGGTTAGAATTTAGCATAGAATATCGCCCTCAAATTGATGGACAAAAAGAAAAGGTGAACAAAATATTGGAAGACATATTTAGGATGTATGCTATGCACCAACCTTATAGGTGGGAAATTTTTCTACCTCTAGTAGAATTTTCTTACAATAATGGCTATCAAGAGTTGTTAAAGATCATCCCTTTTGAATATCTCTATGGAAAGAAGTGCAATATCCTAGTCAATTGGGATAATCCAATGGATAGAGTCACACTTAGGTCAAATATATTAAAGGAAATATAATAGGAAGTAATTAACATAAGGCATAAATTTAATATAACTAAACTGGAAAAAGGGTTATGCATACCATAATAGAAATTATAAGGAATTTCAATTAAGAGAGCATGTATATCTATAAATTAGGTCAAATAAAAGTTCCTTATAAGTGGGATTATTGCCAAGTAAGCCAAAGATACTATGGACCCCTCTTGATCTTGGATAGAGTGGGACCATTAGCATAAAAAATTTCATTGCATCCCACAATGAATGTGCATGATGTGTTTCAAATATCATTACTTAAAATATATATACAAGATGATATCATATTATTGATTGGGCCTTGATACAGGTGGAAACTAAGGGAGAATTACGACCAAAACCTCAGTGCACTCGACAGGATGGAGACCACGCTCCAGAATCGAGTCATTATGTAGGTTAAGGTGCAATGGAGGCACTTTGGAGTAGATGAAGCAACGTGGGAACTTGAGGATGCCATGAAAAAGGAATACCCATTTTTGTTCTCTGTATAGTTTCAGTTCTACATATAATATAAACACTGAGGAAAATGTTCCTTAAGGGGGTGGGTCTTGTAGTATATCTTTTATAATCCTCATTGTAAATGAAATTAAATGATGATGATGTTGGAGGGATAACATAAATATCTTTACAAAAATATTTTAGGGATCTTAATGTCTAAGTGGATACTTTATTGAGGAAATTTTTTTGTGGGATTGGAAATATTCCTATCTTTCTTGAGATTAATGATTATGACCCTTGATGTTATAGTTGAACAAAAAACTACCAAAGTAGTTATGAGGGAGTTGGGGGAAGGGGTACTAGACTAACCAAGCATGGTTATGTACCATGTAACATGTCTTTGTGGACTTCACAATCCAAGAAGGGGAGAGGACCAAGCATGGTTATGTACCATGCAACAGGTCTTTGTACCATGAGAGAGAGAGTGTGACCATGCATGGTTATGTACCATGCAACATGTCTTTGTGGACTTCACAATCCAAGAAGGGGAGAGGACCAAGCATGGTTATGTACCATGCAATAGGTCTTTGTGGACTTCAAAATCCAAGAAGGGATCATAGAGATAGGACCAAGCATGGTTATGTACCATGTAACAGGTCTTTGTACCATGAGAGAGAGAGAGAGAGAGAGAGAGAGAGAGTCAAGCATGGTTATGTAGCATGCAACAGGTCTTTGTACCATGAGAGAGAGTGAGAGAGAGAGAGGGAGAGGACCAAGCATGGTTATTTACCATGAAATAGGTATTTGTACCATGAGAGAGAGAGAGACAGGACCAATCATGGTTATGTACCATGCAACAGGTCTTTGTACTGTGAGAGAGAGAGAGAGAGAGAGAGAGAGAGAGAGAGAGAGAGAGAGAGAGTTAATTTTGGACAACTAGGTCCAAAATACATGTTGTGATGCTCATATGAAGATGCCAATATTTTTATTGGATTCCTCTTTCAGAGAGGTGCAAGATCGATCTAAAGATCATCTTGATATGATGAGCATAATATTTATTTTGAATTTATTCAAAATATGTGTAGGTCGGCCTGAAGGTTTGAAGCCCTAGCAGTTGTGTCACACAACCTCATTGATGGATATATAATGGTCAACGTTGTAGGACATTTTATCTCATCTCATCCTCACAAATTTCTCTCTCCTCATATGGTTGGTTATATCACCTTGGAGGTTCTTCTCTTCACACATGGGAAATTGCAGCAAGTAGACTTTTCTGTTTTCGGCCTAGGGTTTACCGCAACATTGAATAGCGTTGACTTTGGTCAACGCATGGTCAATTTGACTTGAAACTTTCCCAAACTTTCAATTTTCTGAATCTGCATTTTTTGGCACAATTCTGGAGGCTGGACATTGACTTTGACTTAGCTGCGTTGACCTTGCTGCAGCTGCTGTTTGTGTTGAGCGTTGAATGACAGCATTGACTTTTGTTGACTTTTGGGGTTGAATGTTTTGGCTCTCCTAGAGGGTTGTGTGACACTTCTGGTTGGCTGATCGTATTGAGAATTTGCTGGTTGAAGCATCCTGCTGACCGCCGTAACGCATCAAAACATATATTTTGGGTTGTCTTCTGTTAATCTACTGGTATGTTCTATCAGCATTTTACTTTATTGTTTATGTGATTGCTGACTGATATTGGGATAAAAAGTAAAGTTGCATCAAGCATAGAACATATACAAAATTTTACATGGTATCAAAGCTGAGGTGAAGAAAAAGCCCTAGTTTGTAGTAATCACCGAATAAGAGGATGGGTTCCTCAACCTACAATGGCTTTAAGGCTGATGAAAAATTGACTAGGAAGGAAGACTTCCATGCCTGGAAGAGGACATTGGATCTTAATTTGGAAGACCAAGATGTCATGTACTATGTGCAGGGTAAAATCCAAGAACCTCCATCCACTGCAACTGCTGCTGCCAAAACAAAGTACAAGAAGGAGGAAATAAAAGTAAAGTTGATGATAAGGGACTCAATTCATAAGAGTTTGGTTGCCTACATCTCTGAGCTGGGCACATCCAAGGAGATTTATGATAAGTTGGTCAACATGTTCAAGGCTAATAATGCGAATCAATTCCTATTCTTCAAGAACCAATTGAAGAATCTGAAGAAATGCAGGGATGAGTCCGTTCAATCATATTTTCTGAAGCTGACCAAAATCAGAAATAATCTTCTGGCTATTGGGGAGACAATAGCTAATCAAGAGATGGCTCTCACAGAACTTGGAGGTCTCTCATCTGAATGGCATGTATTCAACACTACCATTCTCAATAACAATGTCACACTTGATTTTGATGAAGTACTATGGAGATGCGTACAAGAAGAGACAAGGACGAAGGAATATGAAAACAAAGGAAATGCTGCATTCACTGCTCGTCTAGGAAGAAGAACTTTGGTGGTCCGAGGAATAAAGGAAGAGCAGGGGCCCAAGGAAAGAAAGGAAAATGTTACACTTGCCACAAGTGTGGACACTATGCTAGAGAATGCCATTTCAAGAAGGATTCTCTCGATGATGATGACAAAAAAAAAAACCAGAGGAATGGAAATCAAAGAAACAAAAGGTTCAAATGGAAGAGGAAGGCTCCCTCTGGCGGAAATGGGCAACCTTTCAAAAGGTCGAGAAATTCCAGGTACGAGGAATCAAATGTTGTCAATGATAAAAGAAATGAATACATTCTTGTATTTTCCCTCTCTACTGCATCTCCAGCCGACACTTTGGATGTCTGGTTGATAGATGGTGGTGCCTCAAGGCACATCACTGGGTTCAAGGAAGCACTTTCTGATATGGTTGAGAGGGATACTAATCTGGAAATTATCCTTGGAGATAATGACACATATCCCATGAAAGGGACAGGGACTGTGACCCTCCACTTGTCCCAAGGTCAAGTCCTTTTCCTGCAAGGTGTACTATATGTATCTGATTTGAAGAAGAACCTTGTGTCTATATTGGCCATGGAAGACAAAGGTTTCAATTTGGCATTCGTTGACGGAAAGGTGAGTATCTGGAAGAATAGTTTCAAGGAAGCTATCAAGATTGGGTTTAGAGTTGATACACTCTACCAAGTTGGAGGAAGTCCACTGGGAGCAATGACGTGTGATGCTATCCGAAACACTAAAATATGGCACCAGAGGTTTGGACACCTTCACTACAAAGCCCTTCTCGAAGCAAGGAAGGTGGTGATGGGGATGCTCGAATTCTCAAAATAATCATGAAGGTGTATGTCAGGGTTGTGCCGAAGGAAATCATACAAGGGGACCTTTCCCCTCAAGTTTCACAAAGACATCTAATGTCTTGTAATTGATACATTCAGATTTATCTGGTATGCTGCCCGTGACATCCTTGGGAGGATGTTCTTATTATATGACATTCATAGATGACTTCTCTCGCAAAACCTAGATATACTTCTTGAAGAATAAGGATGAGGCTTTCATGTGGTTCCGTACTTTCAAATCCTTGGTGGAAAATTCAACAGGGAAGAAGATCAAGATATTGAGGACCAATAGTGGCATTGAATATGAGACGAACGAGTTCAAGAACTTTTGCAGAGAAGCTGGCATCAAGAGGGAGATCACAATGTTTGTGGGCTATAGTGAAACTTTGAAGGCCTATAGAGTCTATGTGCCTGGTCAAAGGGAAGTGCAGATATGCCACAATGTTACCTTTGATGAATATGCTTCCCTAAGGAAAGTAATCAATCTTTCGAGAGCTGAGGAAGATCATGAAGCGAGGCTTGGAAATCAAGAAGAACCAAAAGATGAGACGATGCCCGATGTTGAAGGACCGATGGACCCGATTAATCCACCTGCTTCAATGAGGAAAATACCATCATGGCTCAGGGACACTCTCAAGGATTCCGGGGACATATGGCCCCAAGGGGGACATTCTGTGAAAGAAATAAGGCGAATAGATACCAAGGGTATCTAGCAGCCATGAGTACAATCATACAATTTGAGCCTAGATATTTTGAAAATCTGTAAAGCATCAAGTCTGGAAGGATGCTATGCACGAAGAATATGAGTCGATTACGAAGAATGATGTCTGGGATGTGGTTCCAAGACTGGAGGACAAAGCAGTTGCACCTTGAATGGCTCTATAAGATAAAGCATGGATTTGATGGAAGTGCTGAAAGTTCAAGGAAAGATTCGTTGCCCGTGGATTCTCTAAAAAGGAAGGCGTAGAATATGATGATATATTTTCACCTGTGGCCCGATATACCACCATTCGATCTATCATAGCCCTTGCTGCTACGCAAGGATAAAGTCTTCATTAGATGGATGTGAAGACCGCATTTCTCCATGGTGCGATAAAGGAAGAGGTGTATGTGGAGCAACCTTCGGGGTTCAAAGTCCAGAATTGGGACACCCATGTCTGTAGGTTGAAGAAAGCCCTCTATGGCTGAAGCAAGCACCCAAAGCTTGGTACGAGAGGATAGATAGCTACCTGATGAAGTTGGGCTTCACTCGTAGTAATGATGATTCGAACCTTTACTTCAAGGTTGATAGAGAAAATCCTCTCTTTCTGGTACTGTATGTGGACGACCTCTTCCTAACAGGTGCTGAACCTCTCATTCATCAGTGCAAGAGGGAGATCGCTGTTGAGTTCGAGATGAAGGACCTAGGACTGATGCATTACTTCCTAGGCCTGGAGGTCTGGTAGAGACCTGGAAATATTTTCCTTTCTCAAGGAAAATATATTGTGAAGCTTCTGGAAAGATTTGGTATGGTGGACTCTAAGTCCGTGTCGACACCGATGGAGCTCAACTTTAAAAAGTTGAGTGGCAGCGTTGGTGGGCTCGTGCTAGCAAATCCTACTGAGTATCGTCAACTCGTAGGGGCCCTGATGTTCATATTGAACACTCGTCCGAATGTATGTTTTGCAGTGAAAACTTTGTGTCAACACATGACTGATACTCATAACATTCACTGGGTTGGTGCAAGAAACTCTTGAGATATCTCTGGGGCATGATAGACCATGGGCTCAGATACACTATCGGGAGCATGAAACTCCATGGATATACTGATGCTGATTGGGATGGTAGTGTGGTGGATCGCAAGAGCACATTTGGATGCTGCTTCACACATAGGTCTTCTTCGAGCAGGAATCAGAAGTCGGTAACCTTGAGCACCGCTGAGGCCAAATACATTGCAGCATGTATGGCCTATTGTGAGGCCACTTGGTTGTGAAATCTCTTCAGTGAACTGTTCGAGTGTGTGCTAGATGCCACCATTGTCCTTTGTGATAACTAGAGGGGGATTCGTTTGTCAGAGAATCCCGTGTTCCATGATCGATCTAAGCATGTTGATGGATGGTACCACTTTACCTAGGATATGGCACAACGAGGCACCGTAAGGCTCGATCATATAGGAACTGATGAGAAGGTCACGAATATTCTCACAATTCCCTTAGGGAAGGTCATGTTCCTAACCTTCCATGAGAATCTTGGAATAGTGGAACGACCCTATGCTGAGGGTCCTGTTGGACGATGAGCTCTTGGAGCTCTAGGGGGCTTTGGGGATAGCTTCTCGGAGCTATAAACACTCAAAGGGCTAGGCTTGTTGAACCTTGTGGTGCTTCTGCCCCACCGTAATGATGATTGATTTGGTTCTAGGCTGAATTTTTCAGCCGGGAATGATGTATTTGTGACTGACCCACCTTTGTTATGAAATAAAGAAGCTAACAAAGCAAGCTACGATGGGATGACGCATGATGTTTGGATTGCACAGATGGATTGAGTTCTCTATAGTTGAGAGGGAGTGTTTATTTTGGACAAATAGGTCCAAAATCCATGTTGTGATGCTCAGATGAAGATTCCAATATTTTTATTTGACTCCTCTTTTAGAGAGGTGAAAGATCGATTTAAAGATCATCTTGATCCGATGAGCAGAACATTTATTCTGAATTTATTCAAAATATGTGTAGGTCAGCCTAAAGGTTTGAAGCCCCAACATTTGTGTCGCACACCCTCATTGATGGATATATATGTCAACGTTGGAGGGAATTATCACTCATCTCATCCTCACACATTTTTCTCTCCTCATCTGATTGGTCGATCACCTTGGAGGCTCTTCTCTTCACACGTGGGAAATTGCAGCATGGAGACTTTTCTATTTTTGGCCTAGGGTTTACCGTAGAATTGATCAGCATTGACTTTGGTCAACGCATGGTCAAATTGACTTGAAACTTTCCCAAACTTTCGATTTTCTGAATCCGCAATTTTTTGGCACAATTCCAGAGGCTGGATGTTGACTTTGACTTGGCTGTGTTGACCTTGCTACTGCTGCTGTTTGCGTTGACCGTTAATTGACAACGTTGAATTTTGTTGACTTTTTAGGTTGACTGTTTTGGCTATCCTAGAGGGTTGTGTGACACTTCTGGTTGGCTGATCGTATTAAGACTTTGCTGGTTGAAGCATCTTGCTGACTGCTGTAATGCACCAACACACTTATATATTTTGGTTTGTCTTCTGTCGATCTACTGGTATGTTCTATCAACATTTTATTTATTGTTTATGTGATTGCTGACTGATATTGGGATAAAAAGTAAAGTTGCATCAAGCATAGAACATCTACAAAAATTTACAGAGAGAGAGAGAGAGAGAGACTTGGAATATAGATATTGTGTGGGGAGAACATGAGATAGAGAGAGAGAGTAGTCTCTGTTAGAATTGTGATTGGAAACTAGTGAGGAAGCCTCATAATGAGTTGAGTAGCCTAAGAGAAACTAGACTATTTGGTTAAATCACTACAGAGAGGGGGAATTGCTGAAGGGCTGTAGGAAGTGGTTTAGATATTTTCTTTTGTACTATGCAAGCCTACAATGGAAATACCTTGTTGTGTGAATAACCCAGATTCTGTGCTGAAGGGAAAGTACTCTTGTTTCTTCCAAGTGAAGTATCTTGGACTTCAAGCTCTATACCCTTAATTGAAAATTTGTTGAAATTTTGTACAAGAATCATCCTTCAGACATTGGATCCTACTTGGGGTGGCCACCTGCTAAAAACTTCTAGTGTAGCTATGCATAAGGTTGCGTAGAGAGTGGTAATCCCCTCTTTAGTTTTCAACAAATTGAAGTGGAAGAGATAAGTGTATTTCTTTGATCTTTATTGGATCATTATACATTCTTCCATCTATCTTGATGCTTTTAGAGTGGAAAATGTGGTGGAATCAACTCACAGGATCATTTTTACCAGCGAGACTCAATTTGGCGAATTCAGGTTTGAAACCTTCTTGGAGATTTTTTAGGCATCAAATGACGGTTTTTGGAAATGTTTTTGCTGTAGAATGTGTTGTAGTACTCAAAAACCCCCCATTTAGTTTTATTTTTATATAATAAATAGTGGGGACCCTTCTTCTCATGTTAATAAAAAAATTTAGTTTTCAATAAAATGGGACATTTAAAAAAAATGTTATTAAATATCTAAGTATTTAAAGTTTCCCTGATGAAAACTCAAATATCGAAAGATTTTTATCTAACTCATAATATATCATAACTTTCATTTCAATAATGTTACGATAAAGTCATTCCCCATAATATTTCCCTGATGGTTGCTTTAAGAAAGGGATTTTAAATTAAGCTAAACTTTAATATAAAAGAAAATTATAAGAAGTTGATGGCTCCACAAATGCCACCTGGCATATCAAACCTTCGAATATCGTAACTTTTAAGTGCGCCATTAACGAAACCTCTATATTCTCTTATAGTTTTCTCCCAATACATTTATCGTCGATACTTCACACCATCTGCCTCCGATATCCACTTGATTCTATCAGAAATTTATATCGAGAGCACTTCCTTTTAAACCTCCAATAATTTTATCGCCGATATAAAATCTCCAAGATCAATTCCCGCCTCTCTCATGACTGTTACAATTAGGGTTTTTTCTTTCATTATAACTTCATTATATCGTAAAGTTTAAAAGTAACTCTACTGGATTCTTCCGATATCTTCTTTCGATAAGATAATCTATCGCACCCATGTGAACTCACGCTTTTGCATTTAATGATAGATAATGGTTAAGTTGTGTCTTCAATAACATAATCATTCTCAATCATATTGCTTTGATTCTATCAAAATCTGCATTTAAGCGAGTGAAAGTAGTTATTATAGAATATCATTCTCACTTAATTGTCTGAGTTAAGTTTATTGCTCACCCTTCCTTTTTGTTACAGGCTAATCCTGATCACTATAGTAGTGTCAAAATGTCTAAAGGTGGTAAGGGGAAGAAGAAATCTGCAACACAACAGTCACCTGTTGCTCCCATAATTGAAATTGCTAAGGAAAAGAATGAAATGACAGGATTATTCTCTGATAACGTTTGTACCAAAGACTCCAGGAATTCATCATGGGATGCCATGTATAAGTACTTATAATAGGAAAAACCCATTTTTACTAAGAGGATAGTAACCGATGATGATTATGTTCCAATTTCCAATGCTACTTATAGTGATTTAGCCAATTATTTCCTACACATACTTGTAGCCAGAAAGAAAATTCTTCCTTACATAGATATGATTTGATGGGTTGTTGAGAAACTAACCATTGCCGACAGGAAGTTTATAACTACAAATTAGACAATTATTGGTTCGTTTTCAGGAGAATATTTGACCAGAATGTATAAATTACCCAACCCGCATACCACGTATGAGAAGAAATTTGTCGAAGCATTAATGAAGGAACATGACCATGCATCAAAACCAATCAAATAATGGAGGAGAGACTCAAACAAACAGAAGTAGGAAGAATTAGGTAAGTACTCTGTTGATTCCCTTACTCATCCCTTTTGTCAAACAACTTCTACAATTTTTAGGATTTGGTTTACCCAATGCTTGAAAGTTTAATGATTAGTGGATGCGTCTTATTGATGCGGCTTCAGAGGGTTTTATCATGGACTGGGGAAATATAATTTCAGATAACCTAGCCACAAGTATTCTATATTTTATAAGCAAGCATAAGGTCTCTGAGAATGTAGTTCCTCCTTTCTATATGAGTGCATACATAATGGACACCCTATGTTCTACTATGAACTTTCCCTCTATGGTTTGGAAATGGATTGTAGAAGATCCACTCCAATTCATATTTACCATGATATCCTTTGGGATAAAAATACCTACCTCATCTCTATAAAATCTGCCATAGAGTCATTCTTCCCATTCATTTCATTACATTTGGTAAATATTTCCCTTAGTTATCCCCACAAGTTGAAACTGATTTACTGCAAATAGGGAACTGGTTTGGGGAAAAATTGTTTACCTATATCCGAGTCTTTGGAAGTCTAGAAATACTCATGTTTTACCTTTATTTGTTTATGACAAGATCCTAGCTAGAGAAGTTTCATATCAGACCATAGGATATCTAAATTCTTGAAAGAATCTAATAAAAATACGTGGCCTGCTTTTCCTCTCCAATGTGGTATATTTTCCCTTGATAATTATAAGCATGCTATTCTAGAAATTAAGGCCATTCAAGAACTTGGTTTTCCTACCATTCCTAATAGACAATATGATGCCCATAAAACTTCCAATAAGGTTACAACAACATCAAGCATTAGACAATTCATCCACGAGCCAGTCATATTTGATGATTTGTTTGAAAATATTCCTACATATTCAATAGATATAAAGAAAGAAAAGCATGAGTTGTCTCCACAGAAAATGGTCCAGTTCACACAATACAGAGCTTCAAGATTACAGAATGTACCTCTAGATTCATTGAGTATTTCTCTAGTGTTAGCACTCCACCAATTCTCCGAAGGTTGAAAAGGAGACTCACAAAGGTAACCACATACCACTTTGACCTAGTAGCTAGCCCTACTAGGCTGAGAGGGCTCTCTCTATGAGATCACAATTAAGGATTGATTGTGATATGAAGGATATTAGGCTAGATATGATAGGATCAGGTAGGTTTTAAATTTTTTAAGGTTTGATGTTGGATCAGGGATGAAACCAAGTAGCTAGGTCTAGGTATCAAAGGGTTTAAAACTGAAAAGATATAAAGGAGCAAGGTAGTAGTGGATCTATGATGGCTTTATGGTTTTGTAGGTATGGTGGAGGGTTTGAAAAAGTAGAGGGATTTAATGAGCATGTTTAATCATGAATTCATTAAACTGGAAGCATGAAACACAAAATGACATTTGCATATAAACAGAGCTTAATCAATAGAATTCTGCCTATGAATTGTAAGGAAAGCCACTGAAGATACAAGATATTGAAAGAGAAGCTATATATAATTCATAAAAGACTATAACAAAGAAAATACATGATCTTAAACTCACTGCACATGAATTCATACATAATAGTTGCAACTACATCCTTTGATTTCTGAATATGAAAGTGAAAGTACAAGCTACAATAGTTACAATCCTATGATGTCCAACCAGTCAAATGACTCTGAAAATGATAGATATAGACCAAAAAAACATAAAACCTCTCTCAGGGGGTCGAATCCATCAGTTGTGGAGCTGATTACATGATATGCTCAACAAAACCCTAATGTCTAGGGAGGTCAACCAATTCACCTCATCATAGGAAACTAGATACATTTGACCAAAAATAACTTTTTCAAGCATGTATCTACCCTATTTCACTATTTACTAGCTCAATTACACCTCATGACATTAGAAAATCATAATCATTCATCAATTACACATGTAATAAGTCAAACTAGGTCAAACTGTCTATGAAAAATTCCTGTTGGATAAAGCGCAGCGTGCTTGGAGAAAGTGCAGCGTGCTGGGGAAAAAGGAAATTTGAAGGCCTTCCATGTGTCTAAATGATGATTTTAAAGTTGCTATGGAGAGCTTTGGATGATGCTACATGATAGGATATTAAAGCACTAAAAAAGGTGGCTCCTAGCCCTCCAAATATTCATTCTCCCAAGAGTACTCAGAAAGCGCAACGTGGCCTCCAAAAAGTGGGCAGAAATGTCATTTTTTGCTATTTTTTGGTCATTTTTATGCTCCAAAAGTGGCTGACATGGCTCCACCACTGACTAGGATTGAAGTAATCATCAATAGGAATCCACCAATGCTAAGAATGCATCCATTGGACCTCCCCAAAAAAAGTGCAATGTTTGTAGGAAAATAGTGAAAATGATGGATATGAGTGATGGTAAGTGATTAGGAAGGTGTATAATAGGTGGGGGAAGGTGATTGAGCTTCAATCTCAAGGTTTTACTCAGGAATTTGTCAATGAGAACATGAAACCAAGCAGATGTACTAGAAACCCTAGAAAATGGGAATTTCTCTTTCCAAGCATTAAATGAAGGCACAAGAGGTGATTTGGATGCCCACTTACTTGTCACTGATACACTGGACTCAGATGTTGATGAAGGATCCATGCGAAATGAATTTTTGTGCCTCCTAAATAAGATAACACAACACTCTGGAAAAGTGCAGCAAGTGCGCAACATAAGGAGAAATGGCACCCTTGGGCATACAAATTGTTGTTATGAGGGTGCAAGTGGTTTTTCAAGGTGGAGAGAAGTTTCTTGAAGATGAAAAGAGAAAATGAAATTTATTTTTGGTCTTTTTGTAGCTTGTAATTCCTTTTCTTCATTATGGTGTGGTGGTGGCCCACCATGTGCTTTTCACTTTTTCTTAGAAAACTATGCAAATTTGAAACAAATAGAACTTATTACATCATGATTGAATAAAATTACATATGACACAATATTTATTGAGCAATATCCCTAATTATACTCCTTCATTTTCTGGAATTATGCCTGAAATCACTGATTTTTCGTGACTGAAACCCTAATGACCTAATGAGCACATTGAAATGGATGAAGACCATGAGGAAATGACTGAAATGAATATGAAGACTTTGTAATAATGACCCATGCAAATGAGAGATGGTAATGAGCAGCAAATGATTTTTTTTGGAAGGAGTAGAAATAGTCCTAAACACACTATCCGTGACCAAATTTTTATTTTAAGACCTAATGAAATGACAAAAAATTGACTCGACACCCTAAAAACAACTTTGAAAGAGGCCATTTGATCACTGCTGACAGGCTGAACAGATTGACACTAACATCTGGAAGAAATAATTCCCGTTGATAAAGTAGTGGTTGATCCTACATAGTCTACTTCAACTTCTCAACCAAAAGAAGCAATTGCCTCTTCTTCTTCCCAAGCTGAGGGTTCTGTACCTGATACAAAGCTAGAAGAAATATGGGAGCAGTACAATCAAGATTTTTAAGGCTGGTTAACTTTGAGCAAATTGCAGCGAAGGATATTGAAAAGCATCTCGAAGAAAAAGACATTGAAATTATACCAACCTTTCCAATGTCTGAATTTGTATTAAAATTTGAATAAATTCCTCCATTGGATATATTTTACATCCCTCAGAACGAGGTTGTGGTTAAAAAAGAGAGGAAGAAAAGAAAGACAAATTAGTCTTAGGCTTTGATACCCAGAGATGCATTATTTCAGTTACTATGGAAAGGTTCAAAGACCAATCCTACAAAAGAATTGGGTAGACTTACCCAATTCACAGGTGCTTATGGCTCTGCGAAAATGGGCAAAGCTACAAAAGTACAACAACTCTTGAAAGAAAAGGAAGACATGATTTTACAATTGGATCAAAATCTCGAAGTCGAAAAGAAAAAGATTTCCGATCAATGGCAAAGACAAGTTGTTGAACTAAAAAACAATTATGCCCTTAAAGTTCAATATGACACTGATTTGTAGGCTCGAGACACACAGATACATGAATTACAAAGAAATATTGGACAACTACCCATAAATCCTGAATTGAATAAATTTAAGAAAGAAGAAAAAGAGTTAAATACTCTTATTGCTCAACAACAAGTTATCTTCTGCCAAAATATGGAAACTGTTCATGAAATTTGCAACAAAACGAATTATCTGATTGACTAACTCAATGATAAAAATAATTAATTTGATGACGTTGAAGACAAGATTTCCAACTTTCTAACTTTGCAAGACAATGTAGAAGACATATTAACTAATATTCCTAGAATTGAAGAATCACATAAAGAGATTGTCTTCAGGGAGTGGGATATTTGTCTCAAACAAACATAAACAGTAGTATTCCAAGCAAGAGATATTTCAAATAATCTGATTGAGTCAATTACTGGTAGTTTGCTTCAAGCAATTCTTATCTCTAGTTTTCCCAAGGGATTTCTTCCAGAACTTAAACCACTTACTAGAACATGGCAAGAAACATCGAAGAAACGTGTAGAAACTATAGATCAACCTTCTAAAATAAATTCGGAAAGTTACTGACATTTTTGATTCAAACCACATAGTCATTGGTTAATTCTCTGTTTCCTATCTAGTACCACCACTCAGATGCTTCTAGCATTAAGGGACACCATGTTTATTAGTCAAATATGGATTCAACCAATGGCTCCACTAGAATTAAAGAACATGAAAAATATCTATGAGCTGCAACAACGAATGGGAGAATAATATTATTCATAGGCCTAGATAATATTTACAACAAATTCTAAAAATATCTCTATTTTTTATTTTAGAGTTGTTTGTTGAAACCGCTTTCAATTTGTTCTTTTATTTGCTTTATTTTAATTTCATTGTAATCTAAATTTTGGAAAGAAGGCTTCTTCTTACACTATTGTAAGTTAATTTCTCTTAATATAAAGCTGAATTACTGCCATTTTTCTAATGAGCAGCGTGACAATTTATATGGTACTACTATCGATTTATTATTGCCTTGTTTAAGAGTTGAATAGTAATTTTATTTGTTTATCATATATGTGTTACAGAAATCATACATTTTCGATATTGACATGTGTGATTGTAATTATATATATTGTATCAATAAGCAACGAAATCTCATATTTATGTGACGGATTTATCATCTAATTTAATTAAATATTTAATTAAATTAGTTATCATTCTTGTTTTAATATCATAACTACATGGTAATCTATATTTTCATGCTATTTAAGAAATAATTTAAATCAAATATATGTAGATAAAATTTCCCGGTGTTGGGAAAAATACTGAGAGGGGGGGGGGGGGTGAATCAATATTTAGAGCTGACTGAATTCTTTTTACTTTTTCTTTCTATAAAACCATACGCTACTTTACTAAACCCAACTCAAGTATACACACGGATATCCTTAAGAAAACTTGCGTATGTCCAGAGATCTTATTATGCTTTTAATTCTTTACTTATATCATTGCATAATTCATTCATCAGATGTTTAGTAAGCAGTAAGCATGTGCAGTAATAACAGAATAAACCATCACACATAAGAAACACACATGAACACCAATATTTAAGGTGGAAACCCAATTCGGGAGAAAACCACCGCTGCTGTCATCTCTGTCTTCAATATTTATTATAAAGAAAACTGCTTACAATCTTGTACTGGCGCAGACTCATACCAGCATGCAGGCACCCACCTGCAGAAGGCTGCAACCTTCTCTCGTTCTCCAGCTACTACTGGAAGGGAGCTCCAACCCCCCTGATCTCGTATACCAACCACTCCTGGAAGGGAGCTACTACCCCTTGATCTCATTTACCAGCTAGCACTGGAAGGGAGCTACAACCCCCTCACTGAAGGCTTCGACCCTCAGCACCACCATGGACCACGTTTCATCAATTTTCATATTGGATCCAATAGCTTCCACACAACACACCTTGTAGGCCTCTTTTCATCATATTTTCAGACTGGACCCACTCCACACATTTAAGCTCAACATACATCAAACTGAAACTTATAACCCCACCAATTGATTCATTGAATCATCAACCAATCAACCAAAAATTGATCTTTGATCATAATCAGTCAGCAACATAATCAATATTAAACAACATCAACACAATCCTTCACAAATATCAACAATCATAAGCTTTGCCCAATAATTCATTCAGAACAGTGATACCACTGTAACCAAAACATCAAAAATAACCCAGACTTCAAAAAAAATATGCAGATACAAACTCAACTCTGAACATTCATCAATTCAAATAGCATACGCTACTTCTATTCACCGAAGCCACGTGTATACGCGCTTTCCTGCACACCTGCACACCAACCTGCGTATGCCTCTGTGCATACTGTTTTTCATAACATGAAATGCATACGCCACTTCTCTTCACTGAAGCTGCGTGTATATGCGCTTTTCTTCGTATCAACCTGCGTATACTTCTGAGAATACTGATTTTCAGAATGTGATCAATCTTAGATTCAGATCTGAGGCTTTCAGTCAGACACCTTCTCAGCAATGTAGAACCTTTAGACAATCAGTCAGGTTTAACCATGTTTTCTCACTCATTGATTAGATTTGTACACAATCATCTTAGTAGCATATTCAATATTCAAACAACCCAAATCTTAGATTCCATACGCGCTTTCGCTGAAAATAACCCACGTATATACGCGCTTTCGCTGCGACGAACCTGCGTATAGATTTGCAAATAGTGCAGGGCTGCGCAACTCTTCAGAACAGATAAACAACCCAGATCTTACCCTTCACTTCAGAAAACATTCGCCACATCTCAGATCTAAAGATTCCATAAACAAATCTAGAAGATATAGGTCTAGAGATCCTGATCCATCATTTTATTCATAGGTGCATTATTAATTCAAATCTATCAATAAACTGCAACCCATTCCATGTAGATATACTTCAGAGTGAAGTATGCATTCAATACCCAGACATCAGAATATATACAAACTCAACTCTCAACAATCATTAATTCAAATATCATACGCCACTTTGCTTCACTGAATCCGTGTACATACGCGCTTTTCTGCACACCAACCTACGTATAATTCGGTGTATACTATTCTTCATAAAACCCTAACTGCCATACATGCTTTTCATGAATCGAACCCGCGTATATACGCGCTTTTACTGAAACCAACTAGCGTATAGATCTGTAAATGTAAATTTTGCAGACCAGACCAGATCTATAAAACTTACCCAGATTTCTTCATTTTCTTCAGTAGACTTGCGACAGGTCTTTATCATTTCTTCAGTAGATCATACTAGATATTCATCATCTTCAGATCTAGAGATCTTGAACCATCATTATATCCATGGGTGCATCATAGATTCAAATCTATCAATTAAAAACAGAGTTCATCCATACAGATATTCCTTGGAGAATTTTATTCAATAAAAACCCTTACTCATGCACACCTTGCACTATGATCCTCTTCTCCTTATATAGTTTTAGCCTTTATCAATACCATGAGTCAAAACCACTTAACCGCTGATGGTATTCCTAGATGGGATCAAATAGATAATCCAACGCTCAATACTGTGGGCCAATACCATGGTCATGTCCCCTGGTTTTATAAATTTAGAGCGCAAATAGGCATATGCTACTTGGTACGTACTTTTACGCGTACATACGCTACTTTGACTTTACAAACCCGCGTATGCTTTGTGACATATCTTATTCATCATTACTCTAGCACTTACTGGAATTTATTTCTTTGTTACTTTTGAACTGCTCTGTACATCAGATTTACATCATTAACAAATAGGTTGCTATCCAAAGACAACTCATCAAGTCAATTTCCATCAAGGAAAACTTCATCAAGTAGGTTGCCATCAAGGACAACACATTGCATCATATTGCCAACAATCTCCCCCTTTGCACTTGATGGCAACCATGATGATGTTTGATACTGACATCACCATTATTCAAACACCATAATACATAATACTCTCCCCCTTTGACATCAAGGGCAAAGGGCGGATCAAAACCAACACAAGGTTTTTCTTCCCTTGTATAAGGATGAGCTTTGTAGATCTGATGTGCACTGAAGGTATCATGCTCCCCCTGAGTTTATGCTAAATTTTCAAAAGATATTTTTCAATGAAGTACATGAATCTATAACTCATCCTATCACCAAGGACTCATACTTACATCAATGATCCAACCAATTGGATTTACATATTTGACTCAACTACCCAACCAAGTGGGTTTACAAATTTGAACAAGTCCTTACATGACTGAATATTACAATTTTACATCATAGGTCTTAACATGACCTTTTCATCAAATTATAGAAATAACTTATACAATCAAGACTAAAGAATATCAAGCATGAGATCAGACCACAAAAAATAATTAGAATGCCAACAATGCATCCTTTCCATATGACCAAATCTCCCCCTTAGCTTGTGCATCCTGAACACTTTCAATAGCAAATCATCAAGGCATCTTCATCAAATATCAGAGAATGAAATAGAAATATGAGGGCTGAAACATCACCAGAGATACCCAACAACACCATAGCTGTGCTGAAGAATGTTGACCCAAACAAATTTTTGTCAGCAAACACCCATACATGGTTTTCTATGTAAAAACGCACGTATATACGCGACTGTCCTCCAGGAAATCCGAGTATCCAATTTAATCTTCTGAATTTAAGAAGATATGATCTTCTTAGAGGTAGAGACAACTCCCAGCTTCTGTCTGAGATATACGAATGCTTCCCTGGAATATATGAGAGAAGAAAGATAGGACAATGTAGCTGTGTTTTCAAGTGTCATCCAACAGTTGTAGCATAAGCACATCAGTAACCAAGCCTTCAGGCTCTTTGCCGCATCAACATATTCTTCCCAAGAGGAATTATCATACCAGAACAACTTCTTCAATAGACAATATGTGTCAATCAATCATCCAACAACTGATCTTTGATCATAATCAGTCAGCAGCATAATCAATATTAAACAACATCAACACAATCCTTCACAAATATCAACAATCATAAGCTTTGCCCAATACTTCATTCAGAACAGTGAGACCACTGTAACCAGAACATTAGAAATAACCCATAATTCAAAACAAATATGCAGGTACAAACTCAACTCTGAACATTCATCAATTCAAATAGCATACGCTACTTCTATTCACTGAAGCCGAGTGTATATGCGCTTTCCTACACACCAACCTGCGTATGCCTCTGTGCATACTGTTTTTCATAACATGAAATTCATATGCCACTTCTCTTCACTGAAGCTGCGTGTATACAAGATTTTCTTCGTATCAACCTGCATATACTTTTGAGAATACTGATTTTCAGAATGTGATCAATCTCAGATTCAGATCTGAGGCTTCCAATCAGACACCTTCTCAGCAATGCAAAACCTTTAGACAGTCAGTCAGGTTTAACCATGTTTTCTCACTCATTGATTAGATTTGTACATAATCATCTTAGTAGCATATTCAATATTCAAACAACCCAGATCTTAGATTCCATACACGCTTTTGCTGAAACTAACCCACGTATATACGTGCTTTCGCTGCGATGAACCTGCGTATAGATTTGCAAATAGTGCAGGGCCGCGCAACTCTTCAGAACAGATAAACATCCCATATCTTACCCTTCACTTCAGAAAAAATTCGCCACATCTCAGATCTAAACATTCCATAAACAGATCTAGAAGATATAGGTCTAGAGATCCTGATCCATCATTTTATTCATAAGTGCATTATTAATTCAAATCTATCAATAAACTGCAACCCATTCCATGTAGATATACTTCAGAGTGAAGTATGCATTCAATACCCAGACATCAGAATAGATACAAACTCAAATCGAAACAATCATTAATTCAAATATCATACGCCACTTTGTTTCACTGAATCCGCGTACATACGCGCTTTTCTGAACACCAACTTGCGTATACTTCTGTGTATACTATTCTTCATAAAACCCTAACTGCCATATGCGCTTTTCATGAAGTGAACCCGCGTATATACGCGCTTTTACTGAAACCAACTAGCGTATAGATCTGTAAATGTAAATTTTGCAGAACAGACCAGATCTATAAAACTAACCCATATTTCTTCATTTTCTTCAGCAGACTTGCGACAGGTCTTTATCATTTCTTCAGTAGATCATACTAGATATTCATCATCTTCAGATCTAGAGATCTTGAACCATCATTATATCCATGGGTGCATCATAGATTCAAATCTATCAATTAAAAACAGAGTTCATCCATACAGATATTCCTTGGATAATTTTATTCAATAAAAACCCTTACTCATGCACACCTTGCACTATGATCCTCTTCTCCTTATATAGTTTTAGCCTTTATCAATACCATGAGTCAAAACCACTTAACCGCTGATGGTATTCTTGGATGGGATCAAAAATATAATCCAGCGCTCAATACTGTGGGCCAATACCATGGTCATGTCCCCTAGTTTTATAAATTTAGAGCGCAAATAGGCATACACTACTTGGTATGTAATTTTACGCGTACATACGCTACTTTTCCTTTACAAACCCACGTATGCTTTGTGACATATATTATTCATCATTACTCTGGCACTTACTGGAATTTATTTCTTTGTTACTTCTGAACTGCTCTGTAGATACATCAGATTTACATCATTAACAAATAGGTTGCTATCCAAAGACAACTCATCAAGTCAATTTCCATCAAGGAAAACTTCATCAAGTAAGTTGCCATCAAGGACAACACATTGCATCATATTGCCAACAATCTCCCCCTTTGCACTTGATGGCAACCATGATGATATTTGATCTCTTGACATCATATTATTCAAACACCATAATACATAATACTCTCCCCCTTTGACATCAAGGGAAAAGGGCGGATCAAAACCAACACAAGGTTTTTCTTCCCTTGTATAAGGATGAGCTCTGTAGATCTGATGTGCACTGAAGGTATCATGCTCCCCCTGAGTTTATGCTAAATTTTCAAAAGATATTTTTCAATGAAGTACATGAATCTATAACTCATCCTATCACCAAGGACTCATACTTACATCAATGATTCAACCAATTGGATTTACATATTTGACTCAACTACCCAACCAAGTGGGTTTACAAATTTGAACAAGTCCTTACGTGACTGAATATTACAATTTTACATCATAGGTCTTAACATGACCTTTTCATCAAATTATAGAAATAACTTATACAATCAAGACCAAAGAATATCAAGCATGAGATCAGACCACAAAAAATAATTAGAATGCCAACAATGCATCCTTTCCATATGACCAAAGCTCCCCCTTAGCTTGTGCATCCTGAACACTTTCAATAGCAAATCATCAAGGCATATTCATCAAATATCAGAGAATGAAATAGAAATATGAGGGCTGAAACATCACCAGAGATACCCAACAGCACCATAGCTGTGCTGAAGAATGTTGACCCAAACAAATTTTTGTCAGCAAACACCCATACACGGTTTTCTATGTAAAAACGCACGTATATACGCGACTGTCCTCCAGGAAATTTGAGTATCCAATTTAATCTTCTGAATTTAAGAAGATATGATCTTCTGAGAGGTAGAGACAACTCCCAGCTTCTGTCTGAGATATACGAATGCTTCCCTGGAATATATGAGAGAAGAAAGATAGGACAATGTAGTTGTGTTTTCAAGTGTCATCCAACAGTTGTAGCATAAGCACATCAGTAACCAAGCCTTCAGACTCTTTGCAACATCAACATATTCTTCCCAAGAGGAATTATCATATTTGAACAACTTCTTCAATAGAAAATATGTGTCAAACAATCATCAGTAAATGATCTTTGATCATAATCGATCGATAACCATAATCAATAATAAACCACATCAACACAATCACTCACAAATATCAACAATCCTCAGCTTTGCCCAATACTACCCATTAGGAAACCGGTGAGACCACGCAACCGGAACATCAAAACCTTGGACTTCCAAAACGATAACTAGGGTACAAACTCAACTGCGAATGACTGTCGATTCGTGCTCCGCTACGCCCTGACTACTGAAGCCGCGTGTATACACGCTTTCCTGCTCGCCAACCTGTGTATGCCTCTGTGCATATTGTTTTTCATAACATGAAATGCATACGCCACTTCTCTTCACTGAAGCTACGTGTATATGTGATTTTCTTCATATCAACCTACATATACTTATGAGAATACTGATTTTCAGAATGTGATCAATCTCAGATTCAGATCTGAGGCTTTCAGTCAGACACCTTCTCAGCAATGCAGATCCTTTAGATAGTCAGTCACATTTAACCATGTTTTCTCACTCATTGATTCGTTGTATACAATCTCTTAGTATCCATGTTGATCAAACAACCCAGATCTTAGATTCCATACACGCTTTTGCTGAAACTAACCCACGTATATACGTGCTTTCGCTGCGACGAACCTGCGTATAGATCTGAAAATAGTGCAGGGCTGCGCAACTCTTCAGAATAGATAAACATCCCATATCTTACCCTTCACTTCAGAAAACATTCGCCACATCTCAGATCTAAACATTCCATAAACAGATCTAGAAGATATAGGTCTAGAGATCCTGATCCATCATTTTATTCATAAGTGCATTATTAATTCAAATCTATCAATAAACTGCAAACCATTCCATGTAGATATACTTCAGAGTGAAGTATGCATTCAATACCCAGACATCAGAATAGATACAAACTCAAATCGGAACAATCATTAATTCAAATATCATACGCCACTTTGTTTCACTGAATCCGCGTACATACGCGCTTTTCTGCACACCAACTTGCGTATACTTCTGTGTATACTATTCTTCATAAAACCATAACTTCCATATGCGCTTTTCATGAAGCGAACCCGCTTATATACGCGCTTTTACTGAAACCAACTAGCGTATAGATATGTAAATGTAAATTTTGCAGAACAGACCAGATCTATAAAACTAACCCATATTTCTTCATTTTCTTCAGCAGACTTGCGACAGGTCTTTATCATTTCTTTAGTAGATCATACTAGATATTCATCATCTTCAGATCTAGAGATCTTGAACCATCATTATATCCATGGGTGCATCATAGATTCAAATCTATCAATTAAAAACAGAGTTCATCCATACAGATATTCCTTGGAGAATTTTATTCAATAAAAACCCTTACTCATGCACACCTTGCACTATGATCCTCTTCTCCTTATATATTTTTAGCTTTTACCAATACCATGAGTCAAAACCACTTAACCGCTGATGGTATTCCTGGATGGGATCAAAAATATAATCCAACGCTCAATACTGTGGGCCAGTACCATGGTCATGTCCCCTGGTTTTATAAATTTAGAGCGCAAATAGGCATACACTACTTGGTATGTAATTTTACGCGTACATACGCTACTTTTCCTTTACAAACCCACGTATGCTTTGTGACATATATTATTCATCATTACTCTGGCACTTACTGGAATTTATTTCTTTGTTACTTCTGAAATGCTCTGTAGATACATCATATTTACATCATTAACAAATAGGTTGCTATCCAAAGACAACTCATCAAGTCAATTTCCATCAAGGACAACTTCATCAAGTAGGTTGCCATCAAGGACAACACTTTGCATCATATTGCCAACACCCAGGATATATATTAAATTTAGATAGACGTTATTATTTAGTTTTAATCACATCATTACACCCCACTCTTTTCTTATAATTTCATTTGAAGGGAAACTAGTCCCATAATATCCAGTCGGATCCACCAAACCAAACGGAAAAGGATCTGCTCTAAGGTCCCGATCAGGAGGTTTTCCTCGATGTTGAGGCAGAAATTTTGAGCCTTCAACAAAATGAAACTTTTTTGTTCCTATTCTGCACACACATACCTTTCCAACGATGCAAGAATTACCTCTATCAGAGTCCGTATGCAAAATTTATGCCACTTGGATGTTGACCTTCCTGTTTTGGGCACAATAATTTGAGAGGATGCCATGTCAACCCCCATTATTCATAGAAAATGGACTATCCACGTGATCATGATGAAGAATAATATATAATAGTCCATATTGTATCTTTGGTTAAGAGTTGAGGTAGTCAAACCTAGCCACTAGTAGACTATCGAGCTCTGTTATAACCATACGACTAGGAGGAAAAGGGGTTCCATTCCTTTCAAGTTTATCTTGTTCCATGGACAAGCATAGTAGTCGAGAGGGACAAGGAGGGAAAAAAAAAGAGAGGATTTGTGCACTATATTAGCTTATGGGCCACTGACCATACTTCTTTATACTTTCAACCATTTTCTATGTAGAGAGAGATTAGAGCGAGTTCACCTTCTAGCTGTGTTTTCTCTTAAAAGGGTTTCCCAAGTTATATCTAATGTCAAATCATGGTTTGTGAGTTTTTATTTCGTTGTTCTAAAATTTTTTCATATTTATAACTTGCATGCATACACAATAAACAATAATTTACAAATCTAGATATCTAAAGAGAAATAAACCCTCATAATGTAGATTTTGGATTTTTAAATATAATTTATCAGATATGTTGTGAAGAATTGTCTAGTGGAATATCCACAACATTTTATGGATCATATTGGTATCAGAGATAGGTTTCTTTGGGTATATTGTGGGGATTTGTAGGGGATCTATATCGTCTAATCCAAAAGTAAAAAATACCTAGTCATGGTCAGCAAATTTGGGAATAACCCTCATGATCCTGCAGAGGAGAGGTTTTCACGAGTTGAAGCACAACTTGAAAATAGAATTCATAATGTGAACCTACTCATTTAGGCCATAAGAAACAAGCTCAAGCTATTTAGATTTGGGGTTTCTAATGTAGACGAGAGATCATAGGGGAGATCGGGAGATAAAGAAGAAATAAAGAAACAGTCAAAGAAAGGACCCAAAAGAGATCAATCCAGTTCGAGTGTCATGAACCATTCATGGTATCTGTTCAAAATGGAATCTAAGGTCGATATCAAGCAATACCAAGGTGAGATCGGGATATAAAGAAGAAAAAAAGAACCAGTAAAAGAAAGGACCCAAAAGAGATCAATCCAGTTCGAGTGTCATGAACCATTCATGGTATCTGTTCAAAATTGAATCGAAGGTCGATATCAAGCAATACCAAGGTGAGATCGACACTTTGAAGCTAAATCATTGGTTGCAATAATTACAATTTTATTTCAATGTTCATCATAGAGAGGAGGAATAAAAATTTTCATTTGTGTGACTAAAATTAGAGGACCATGTGCTGACTTAGTGGGAAAGTCACTTGGAGACCTTGAGGTTGAAGGGAGATCCTCTAGTGACCATGGGGGCGTCATTAAGGGAGAAATACCATACCACATGCGTTCATATTGGGGGATATATATTGAGGAAAAAACCACATAATATATTGAACATATAATAGGGGGTAAAGGGTTTTTATATTGACAAGTATAAAAAACGGAACTCAAAGTTAATGGAAAAATATAAAAGGGGTATAAAAAATGTTAATGAAAAAATGGATACCTACAATATATAGTGGAAGTAGGGTTTTTTTAAATTAGGAAGGTGTATTGGGTTTGTATTGGTAGCGGGTTAAATAATGTTATTTTTAGAGGCATTTTCCAATATGTAGTCAAAATAAGGGTATTGTTTAGTATGCCACAAACACACGTGATATGTCAGAGGTTCATTGAGTGAAGCAATCGTGCTAGTGACTAAGTGGGATGACTTTAAAACCCTCATAAATTCACAATTTTACCTTATCGAGCATGTAGAGGATTAGTGGATCTTGTGGCACTACTTTGGGTAGAGGTAGGGGCAAAGTGTATAGGAGTTCACCAAATAGTTCAGAAAGATGGCCATAATGTTGGGTATCTCCCCAAGGAAGACATATATAATCATAAGGTATCTGGGGGGGTGTCACAACCATATATAGAAGCAAGTGATGTTGTTCAAGCCCAGATCGATGGATGGGGCTTGTGTACATGCACAATACCTGGATAACATAGGCTTGAAGAAAGGGAAATCAAGTGGACCGAAGCAGAAAGAGCACACATATGATTCTAAGGAGGGGAAAATGAAGTGGAAGGAGGGAAAGAATAAAAATATGAAAACTACAACACAACAGTGCAAGGATTCAAACAAACACTTCAACCACTATAATATTGATATTTATACAAAGGATAAGTGTTGGAAGTTGCATCCATAGCTTAAGCAAAAGAAAAAAAAGAAAGATAATAATAAGAATAATATCATGGCCATTAATTCGAGCAACCAGGTCGAAAGAATCTTGGACATGGATGATAAGATCGTCTATACATTAGTACAGAAGGCGGTGAATCTTAGTAGCCTTCAACAATAGGAAGAGGAAGAAATGATTAAACTCTTCCACATAAAGATAAAGGTCAAGAAAACAAATGTTGATACTATGTTTGAATCTGGATCATAGGAAAATATCATTGTAGCAAAGATGGTCAAAAAATTAGGATTGGAAGTTCATGATCATCAAATCCCATATCCACTGGGTTGGGTTAATAAGGATGCATATCTAAAGGTAGCAAAATAGTGCAAGATTAGATTTGTTATTAATGTTGATTTTATTGATGGAGTAGAACTAGATGTAGTTCCCCTTGATGTATGTGGAGTGGTGTTTGGAAGTACCTACATGTATTTGAGTGATGTAATCTTCATGCATAGGCCCAACCAGTACCGACTCATCAAATATAGAAAATCATTTTCCATCAATGAACACAAAGGAAAGTAAAAATATTCACTGGTAAGTGCAAATCAGGCCAAGAAACTGATTAGTTCTAGCAAGAAGTATGTTTTACTATTTTTAAGAGAAAATTAGTCTGTGGAAGAGTTGGTAAGAGGAAATGCATTCCTGGATGGGTGTATTAAGAATTAGAAACAACAATTAGAAGAGTTTCTACATGCATACAAGGATGTTTTATGAGATCCTAAAGGGTTGAAGAGCTCTCCGGATTATCCTAAAGGGTTATCAACCAAGAGGGAAGTGGAGAATGAGATCCAACTATTGTTGGACTCCCCATTTCCAAACATTAGGTTATATAAGAAGTCTGTTATAGAATAAAGTGAGGTGAAGAAACAATTTCAATAGCGATTGGAATAAGGTACCATTCGACCAAGTACATCATTATGTAGTCACATGTCATCATTTTACCAAAGAAGGATGGGACTTGGCAGTTTTGTATTTATTATGGGGCATTGAATAAAATTACACTCAACAACAGGTACCACTCTACCTAGGCTAGATGATCTCAATTACAATACACAAAATACTTCACCAAGTTGGACTTGAAGTATGGATATCACCAGGTTCGAGTCAGAGAAGAAGACACCTAGAAGTCTGGCTTCAAGACCAAGAAAGGTTTGTATGAGTGGTTAGTCATGCCAATTGGACTATGTAATGCACCAACTACATTTATGAGGTTAGTGTATGATATATTGCACCCTTTTATATATTCATTTGTTATTTTCTATTTGAATGATATACTGGCATACAATGCTACCTGAGAGGAGCACATATCACATTTGATGTATGTGCTGAAGACATTAAAGAAGCATAAGCTACTAGAAACTATCAATAAGTGTGAGTTTGTGTAACAATCATTGGTGTATATGGGGTATGTAATAGGTGGAAGAGAGATGAAGATAAATCCTACCAAGATGCAGGCCATCATGAAATGAACAGTGCCTACTAATGTTTCTAAGGTTAGGAGTTTCGTTTGGGAAACACAATACGTAAGGAAATTTAGAGACACATTTTCAATGGTAGTAGCACCACTCCATGCCATAACAACAAGTGGAAAGAGTTTCTAGTGGGGTGATATGAATTTACAAACATGAAGGCTTATGGAAAATTTTCACGTAAATTTATGTCTTATGGGCAATGGATCAAGTTGCAAAAGTACAAAAAATAGTGTTTTAATCACTTTGTAGAAAATAAATAGAGACAAATAAACCATACACAGCAATACAAAACAAAAAAATGATAATGGAGTTCACCCCTCCCGGGCTACGTCTCTAGGTGTTGCATTAAAAAATGTCATCTTGGCATTCTGCTATCTGTATGAGCTCATAATCACTCATAATTCCTCCTTTGCAAGTCTAACACATCAGTTCCTCACGTCAAGCCCTAAAAATAAGAGAAAATCTCTCAAAAATCTCTTTAACTCTGGTATCGCACTTTCTCTTTGTCTTGCCTGCGGTCCTGCACCTAATGTTCATGACTCCTGCGTACCTGAATGCACTTTTTCTGTGTTAAGGGTGCGGACCCCTGTAAAAGATTAAAAAGGTGCAAGTAAACTCAAAAATCTCACATTCTGTAATTTCTAGAAGCCTCTGGAAGGAATCTTGTGGTGGTAGAACCGCTCTTTTGAGGTTCATGTATCCCTTGCCTTAAGGAGCTAACCCCTTGATGTGAGGAGCTTATCCCTTTGAAGGAGGATTCTATCCCTTCATAGTTGGAATTGAAACCTCCTCTTTTGCACTATAAAAAGAGGCATTAGGTAGCCTCAAGGGGAGTTCAATCTTTAGAATTATTTGAGGTAAAGTGCTGTTGGGATTCAGACTCATTTAACTGATATTTTGTGAGGAAAGATCACATACCTCTATCTGTCTCGGTTGGAAGAGTGCAAGGCTTGTCAGAGTAGAGGAGATTCCTGATTCGGACCCCGAGAAGGCCTGTTCAACATCAAGGCTAATGTTGTAAGGTTTTCTTTTATTCAAAGTTAATACAAATGAATTCATTTTTCTCAATAAGCTGTTAATTAATTGTTTATTTCATGGATTCCTTGATCACCATGATAGGCATGATTTTTAATATTTACTATACAGGTGCTATTTAATGTTTGCTTTTTTGTGACTGCAGGTCTATAAAGATAACTCCTTCAAGTGACCGAAGGACAACGACTTCAAACAAGCATTGGATCTATGGTAAGACCTTAACACCTTTATAGTATTCTTTTGTAAATCGCATATGTCTAGAGAAAGATAGGTTTATTTAGTTGTTTGTTGCTAGATTAACTTTTGGTACTAGGGAGATCGATCTTGTCTGCAAGATTGATTTATCCGGTCAACAAATTGGCGACTCCACTGGGGAAAGAACTTGTTATGATTTTCCTTTGTTTTGATTTGAGAAAATGCTTCCTTTTTTTTTTTTTTGATTTTTGATTGATTTGTATGGGCTTGGGTAACTTAGATTTACTTTGCTTTGAAAAGTTTTGAAGTCTTTTTTGGTTTTTCTTGAACTTTTCTAGGGATCGCACATTGTTGCAAACCCTATTAAAAGTCTTGAAAAACTTAGATTTCTTCTTTTAGTTTAGTTTAGATTTGATTTAGGATTCTTAGCATCTACCCAGATCTGTATTTTTTTGTCAAAAAGCCTTGTTTATGAGTTTCTTTCAGCAAAATTTTCATCTCATCAATCTCCGTTAAGTTAATTGGGTGTTTTGAGTCTCTTTTTTGAGAAATTATTAATTTGATTTCCTTTGGTCATTACTTGGAGGTTTGTCTCAGTCTTTTCACAATTTTCCATCTTTTTGCTTTTGTTTTTGCAAAAAAAATTCCCCCTCATTCGCCGGGGGGGGGGGGCTAAATTGTGTATGAGTGTTAATCGCCTTTGAGTGTTTTTATTTTTTGATCTTTGGAACTCTCACCCAATTTTCTTTACTTGCACTTGATTGGTTCTTAGATTACATTAGAATCATCTTGTGTTTGAGAATTCTCTTGCATAGATCACATTTGCATATTTAGAATTCTCATTTTCAGAATATGAATGAAAAATGTGCATAGATTACATTTGCATACTTTTCAAGTGAATTTTGCATATATTACAACTGCATAGTTTACATTCTGAAAAATCAATCATAGATTTAGATCAGTTTTCTTTGATTTGAATTTAGATGTTTTTATGCTTGTTTTAAAAACACAAAAATAAAAAAATTGTTTTGGAATTGATTTGCATTAGTTTTTCTTGATGAAATTAGTGCATTAGATAATTTGTTATATTTTCTCTTAGTGATCAATTTTTTGCATTGTTGGAAGTGAATGGAAACTCTCTCCTTACTTTAGTTAGGATTAATCGAATTGAAAAGATTACATTATCATATTCGATTTCATTCATTTTTGGGTCAGTTCATAACACCATTGGTTTCATATCCATTTACCCTTTTGAGTAATAACAACCTAAATAACACAACGCTTAATTAAAATTCATCTAGTAATTTTTAAATTTTTAGGGCTCTTTCCACCAATCTAGCTCAGGATTAGTGCTTTGGAATAGGTTGTAGTTAACTTTCCAAAGAAACTAAAACAAAAAAGTAGATAAATCTTGCGGTAGGAAATAAATCCAATTGTAATTGGTACAATCTGGGAAGCTTCTCTTAAAGGAGTTAATCACGAGATCATGTTCGAACCTTTGAGACAATCAATTATGTTTCATTGGGGAAGATAGAAGATCTACACACATTACAAACGGTAAACCTCGGATTAACCATTATCTAGGAGCATGGGGTCACTTGTTGGTAAACCTCGGATTGACCATGTCGAGGAGCCTTTAAGGGGATTGAGCTTTGTTACTCTTCCCTTGTGCGTAGAATCGGATCGTAGACTGTTCCCCCAGTTGTATTTTTTGCTGTTGGTAACCTTAGTGTCCGTAAACTTAAGATTATTTCCTAAGGTGACGGTGAAGGAAAGATCTCACTGTACCTGGAGCAGACGTCGACTATACTCACTTGGACTCTCTGGGGGGTTCTCTTCACTCGAGTTGGTTTTGTGAAGAAACTTGTGCCAGTCTGTTTCATTAAGCAGGTTGTCGGGGTAATTGTTCCAACCGCCATTTCTGCATTAAAATTCTACGATGTTGGATTTCATCACCAACTAATTTTTTTAGTGCGGGAATCTACTATTTGTGTGTGGTTTGACTCCTAGATTTGATAGCGCGTGTTAATTTGTTGTTTTTACTTTTAGAGACCATAGGTGTGAATTGTGAATTGTTAATTTTAGTTTTAAATTGTTAATAAAATTCACTGAAGTTGAATATAATGGCAACTGTTTCAGAATTTACCAACCAAGGAACCCCTCTTAACGAGAATCCTAGTACTTTTCCTTGCTTTGGAAATGTTGGTCCTCCTTATATGGATACTTTTTCATTACCTGGATTTACAATAGGTTTATCGATATGGTTATTTTCAACTTCGTTGGCCTCGAAAACTCCAATTGTTCCACCTCAACCAGATGCTTCACCTCAATAGAGTTCACCATCTCAACATCACCAACCTTCTGTTGACCCTTTACCTTATTCGCCTAATATTTCTTCCTCCATTTCTTCCTCCTTGCTTGGTAAAAGCCTTGACGCTAGTAACCAGGTGGCTAAGAAGAAGAAGAAAGGGAAGAAGAAGAAGAAGAAGAAGAAGCAAGATAAGAAAGAAGTCAACCAACCAACCATGGCTGTAAATGTTAGTAGTGTTGAGGAAACCTCCAACATGCATCGTAAACCCAAATACCCTTGCAGGATTTGTAAGGGTGACCACTTCCTTATCAATTGTCCTGGTATTCCAAAGGTCTTGGAAGTATGGTTAGAAAAATCCCATCAACTTTCCGTTGATCCATCAACCAGTGATAGTTAGGTTCCTGGGAAAAAGGGTAAAGTTAGGTTTCCTTGTAAGTTATGCAAAGGGAGTCATCAAACTCACATTTTCCCTCACATGGATGAACCCTCAAAATTATTGGAAAAATTTACTGTTCCAGAGCAAGAATTTCCAACTGGTTACCGTAAAATTTCTCCCAACCTACCGTCAACTAACGGAGTGATTGATCTAATTTCAAGTACAGTTGATCCCACTCTTCCTTTGGAGAGTGAAACTCATATCACTCAGGTTGATGATCCATTAGTTGATCAAGTGGTCGATTCGATTTCACATTCGATCGATCCCATTCTCCCTGCAGAGAGTGAACTTCATACCGCTTAGGTTCTTCTTGTTACATCAGAATCTTCTACACTAGGGGGAATTTCACCTGTTTATATAGAACCCCCTCCAAGTACTGAGGTCTTTTACTTTGATTGGAATAGACTGACAGAACCTCGTCTTCCTTCCTCCATCCCTTTCCAAATCATTTTGAAGTTTGGTGGTAGGGACATACACCGCACACAGGTAGATGAAGGTGCTTCTGTTAGTATTTTATCCTCAACTTCTTGGAAAGATTTGGGTTCCCCTCAGCTTGTGCCTATTACGCAGAATCTGAAAGCTTTTAATAGAACCATTAGTGAACCTTTAGGTATCCTTCCTAAGTTTTCTATTACTTTGTAAGGTAAAACTGTCTGTATTGATCTTATGGTAGTTCGAGGCCCCTTGGATTTCAATTTACTCCTTGGGCGAGACTATGTCTATGCAATGAAAGCTATTGTATCAACACTCTTTCGCGTGATGTCTTTCCCTCACAATGGAAACATTGTGACTGTAGACTAGCTTTCATTCGCTAGTCTTGATTCAACTACCAATAATCTGACACCCCTAAATGTTCCTGATACTAAAGTGTTATCTACCCTGCCACGGGTTAATTATGTGGCAACTAGTCCCATGTTTTCAGTTATCGATGTAAGCGAGCCTCTCACTGTTTGCTCGTCTTCCTTTGAATTAGATTCGATAATTGACATGGAAAACTCTATGGGATTATTTGAACGCGATGTTCTTATCCCTTTTGAGTCCCTTGACATGTGTTCCTTCCAGAGAACTATTCTTCCTTCCGATGAAGACCTCTTGGAAGCCATGATCAAGGTGTGTCCATTGACATGTATTTCTTCTAGTTGGAAGCCATGATCATGTAGCCGAGGATAGTTCCTTTTACTGTGTCAACCTCGTTAAAAAATGAATCAGTGAGTATGAGGAGAGTTCCTGTTACTGTGTCAACCTCATTAAAAAATGAAACATGTTGTGCCGAGGAGAGTTCCTTTTACTGTGTCAACCTCGTTAAAAAATGAATCAGTGAGTGTGAGGATAGTTTCTTTTCTTGTGTCAAACTCATTAAAAAATGAATCAGTTAGTCGAGAGCATAGTTCCTTTTCTTGTGTCAAGCTCGTTAAAAAATGAAACAAGCTTCTATGAGGACAGTTCTTTTCCTGTGTCAACCTCATTAAAAAATGAATCAGTAGGTAGATTGTAGAGAGTAGATTAATAGATTATAAATAAGTAGTTTCTGAGGATAGTTCATGTTACTGAGTCAACCTCATAAAAAAAAATGAATCAGGTATGAGGAAAGTTCCTTTTACTGTGTCAACCTCGTTAAAATATGAAACACGTTGCCATGAGCATAGTTATTTTCCTGTGTCAAGCTCGTTAAAAAATGAAACAAATCCTCCCCTAATTGAGTTGAGTCTTTGACTAGATCTCGTAAATGTTAAGTCATATATTTAGGTTAGTTATTTCAATTTTTTCATAGCTTTCTTACAGTTTTAGGTCGGGTATTTCATATGATCTCGTAAATGAACCTTCATTCCATCTAGCTATTAATTACCAGCAGTGTACTTAGTTGAATGAAATGAAGCTGGGGGGGCATGCGCTCTAGCAGTTACGCTTAGGGGGCATCAAACACAGTTTTATCTCTGTTTCAAGCTTGTGTAAAAATTAAACCACTCTGAAGCATAGTTTTTCTCTGTTTCAAGCTTTTGTAAAAATGAAACCTATCTTGAGTCAATTTCGGTTATTTTCAAGACTCGCTAAACTCATGAAAATCCTGAGATTATTTTTCTATATTTCATTCTCATAAAACACATGAAAATGCCGAGTTCTTTCCATATTTTCTTGCTCGTAAATTAAATTGAAATTCGCCCACAAGAGTATATTTTTATCCCTTTTTTCGAACTTGTTAAAACTTACAAAAAAGTAAAAACCATGAGTACATTTTTATCCCTTTTTCGAACTCGTTAAAACTTACGAAAAAGCGAAACCCTGGAGTTCTCTTTTAAGCTCTTTTTAGACTCTCTAAAAATGAAAAGATTGCCGAGTACTTGACTATCCTAACTCGTTAAAGTAAATGAATGATCGTCCCTTCAGTATAAGTTTACCCCTTTTACAGACTAAAATGGACTATTTACGAAAAAGGTATACGTTGACTAAATACGGTCAATATAGTTATATTCTGCATTATTTTATCCCTTTTCGGGCTCGAGAGACTAAATTTACGAAAAATTACCCCCATGGAGTCTTCTTAAGTTTTTTCTTCTGACTCCCTAAAATTGAAAAAACACCAAGTTTCTCCTATACTAGACTCGTTAAAATTTAACAGTAAAGGACCTGTTCAATTTTAAGCAGGAACGAACCACTCCTTCTTAGGGTTCGAATCTTAAACTAAGTTGGACTCATCTGATAAATGAGCTTATAAACAAGCAAATGTTATCCTCCTCAAGCTTGTCAAAAATAAAGAGGTACTTGCCAGAAATGGTGGGGGAAAAGAGAGAAAAACGAACCTGTTTGTTACATTTTGATTATTCGGAAAACCGTTAACCACTCTTGAACACGACACTTTTTGTTCACCTGGGTTGGGAAATCCTTTACCTAACAGTTAATCAAACCATATTGAAAGTCTTCAGCCGGTTTCTAGGTATTAGCTTTGGGTCAATTGTCACCAAGCCATCTGCAGTGTCGTTATGTGTTCAAGAGGACAGTTCAAACAAACCATTCATTTGCGAAATATTTGTCTTCCATTTTGACCATCCCTGAGTCAGTCCTTGCCAATATATTTCTTCAAAACTTGATCTATGATTTCGTGTTGTGGGCTTGCCTACGAAGGATCACTTTCTATCGACAACAGCTCATTATCTAGGAAGTTGATCCAGAAATCATCAGTACCTTGAAATCTGCATGCCTCAATGGCAGGTTTCTCGCCTTCGACGACAGGTTGCATCATTGACCTTCAATCGAATGATTCCGTGACATGTTCGACTTCAACTCATTCATTCACATTTCATGGATTGTACTGAGTACTTTGAGAGCCATTGACATTACTGGTGGTTTCTCTCACACTTGTTAACAGTTCACATCATTGACTGGTAATCAAGTGGTTTCTACCATGTTCAACTTCAACACATTTATTCACATGGATAGAATCGTACTAGTTCGAGATGCGGAAATCAAGACCTTGGATCTAGTTTCTACCATCCAGGCTGTGAGGAATTTTGTTATCATTCATACAGTAGAATATTTATAAACAGATGGCTGCGTCCATACTGTGTCTACACATGTCTATACTGTGATGTATTCAAAATCATTCCTGTATCAGAACAATTTAAGTTAGTTCTAGTTAGTTTTGATCTGAGTATGGGAATGCCTACCTCAGTGATGATATGTTTACATATATATATTTTGCATTGAATGTTTTTACAGGTTCCGACTGGGGTGTCCACAGGATGATCCTTGAAATGATAAAGTACTTCACTCTTCATATATGATAGACTTCATCTTCATCTATTCCAAACTTTGCACTTTAGGGGGCAATCTGTTGCACTGAAAATTGTCATCTTGACATTCTGCTATCTGTATGAGCTCATCATCACTCATACTTCCTCCTTTGCAAGTCTAACACATCAGTTCCCCATGTCAAGCCTTAAAAATAAGAGAAAAGTTCTCAAAAATCTCTTTAACTCTGGTATCGCACTTTCTCTTTATCTTGCCCGCGGTCCCGCACCTAATGTTCATGACTCATGCGTACCTGAACGCACTTTTTCTGTGTTATGGGTGCGGACCCCTATAAAAGATTAAAAAGGCGCAAGTAAACTCAAAAAGCTCACTTTCAGTAATTTCTAGAAGCCTCTGGAAGGAATCTTGCGGTGGTAGAACCGCTCTTTTGAGGTTCATGTATCCCTTGCCTTAAGGAGCTAACCCCTTGATGTGAGGAGCTTATCCCTTTGAAGGAGGATTCTATCCCTTCATAGTTGGAACTGAAACCTCCTCTTTTGCACTATAAAAAGAGGCATTGGGTAGCCTCAAGGGGAGTTCAAGCTTTAGAATTATTTGAGGTTAAGTGTTGTTGGGATTCAGACTCATTTAACTGATATTTTGTGAGGAGAGATCACATACCTCTATGTGTCTCGGTTGGAAGAGTGCAAGGCTTGTCAGAGTAGAAGAGATTCCTGCTTCGAACCCCAGGAAGGCCTGTTCAACATTAAGGCTAAGGTTGTAAGGTTTTCTTTATTCAAATTTAATACAAATGAATTCATTTTTCTCAATAAGCTGTTAATTAACTATTTATTTCATGGATTCCTTGATCACCATGATAGGCATGATTTATAATATTTACTATACAGGTGCTATTTAATGTTTTCTTGTTTGTGACTGCAGGTCTATAAAGATAACTCCTTCAAGTGACCGAAGGACAACGACTTCGAACAAGCATTGGATCGACGGTAAGACCTTAACACATTTATAGTATTCTTTTGTAAATCACATATGTCTAGAGAAAGATAGGTTTACTCGGCTGTTTGTTGCTAGATTACCTTTTGGTACTAGGGAGATCGATCTTGTCCACAAGATTGATTTATCCGGTCAACATTGGGTCCAGATTCCAATGTTGGGCATGTTCAATTAAGGGCTCAAATATGTAATTACATAGGTTTACAATGCTCAAAATGAAAAACTAATGTATCCAATGGCTTTAGAAGACCTAAAAACCCTTATCTGGGCTCTTGTTAGGCTCAAAAAGGCCAAAATATCATCAAGTTAGGGCTCCTCAATGTTTTTCTGCAAACTGTTTTACAATCTGGAAAAATTGGCTAACTGTCATACAATTTCTGCCCTTCTTCAGCCTAGTGAGAGACAATTTTTCCTAGCACCGATGGGACTCGTGCTGACAATGGTGCAAATTGTCGATCCATTGAATTACCCTATAACTATCCACGCTCGATTTTCGACTGTGTTGTTGGTCATATGGGCCATGTGGTCGGGGGTTAGGCTAACGTATGCCCCTTACACTTCACACCTGCCGCCGATCATCATGGTTGCATTAAATCCCATAGGTCCAAGGGCCGAGGCTAATAATCCACCCCAACCAAAGTAGCATATCCATTCTTGCTTGTGGTTACATGGTTATCCATGGGACTGGGGCCTGGTCCTAAGGTTCTTCCCCTCTCTACCATAACACCCAATCATCTTCGTGCTTGGTCCGATGGGCATGTTATATGGCCATGGGTTGGGGCTAGGCTCGAGCCCCCTGTTTTCCCTCCCACCAGGGTCACATGGGGTGCCAATGACCAGGGACCAGGGTTGAGTCCCGACCCCTTCCCCCCAATGCGTATTTGTCTTGTCTTTAAGATAAACCCGTGACATTGATAGGTTAAGTAACATAGTCATCGCGCAATGGTAGAGCTCGAAAAAATTGAATGTTAGGTCACGGGTTCGATCCCGCTCGGGCCTATGGGCTGAACCCATAAAGTTTTGGACAAATCGGAGGTACCATGTGGCAGTTTTTGATTGGGACACGTAGCATCCTCCAATTGGTCCACAAAAATTGACTCACCTAATCAAATTTGATCAATTGGAAAAACCAAAAAGTGATACTTGTCAAAGCCTGATTGGTCCTTGACCTAATCATACACCCAGTGAGCATGCTGACATCAGCAGTACGAACTACCCAGTCAACAGTCCAGTCAACAACCTTGCAAATTTTTTTAGTTGTTGAGCCAAACGATCAGAACATCGTAACTTGAGCATACGATATCAGTTTTCAGTGATTTAAATGGTGTTGGATTCAAAACAACGAGAACTACGACCTGACACTAGTTTTGGGCATTTACTATCACATTTATGATCCCATGGATCTTTCCTGCCCACTGAAAGATTTTGGACCACCAGAATATTATTTTCAGTCAGCAAATAGGTGAGGGTAAAACTCCCTCATCCTTCCAATCTTAATCCATTTTGAATTTATTGGATTTATTCCTTGCCACACAAAGGTATTCCACATTACCTCTTCTTGAATTCCTTGTTTTTCTATCAAGAATGGTATCTTGTTGCAATTCTTCAAGATATTCAAGAGAAAAATATTCTATTGTAGGAATCTAAACATTCTCTCCTTTATCTTTAATGAAAGGAGGCTCATATGATCTGAAGTTCTCAACATTAAAAACTGCATAGACTTGCATATATGGAGGAAAATCTAGCCAGAAAGCATTATTACCAATCTTTTCCAAGATTTTGAAGGGACCATATCTGATTGGTTTGAATTTTTTACCTTCTCCTTGAATCCTTTCCTTGCTAATGTGAAGCCAAAATTCATCTCCCACTTAAAAGTTGTGATCAACATGATGCTTATAATGTCTTGTATTGTACTTGGCTTGACTTTTTTCCAACTATTCTTGTACCATTTGATGCACAAATTGAACTTGTTCAATGAAGTGCTTCACATTATCTATGTCACTGTTGTAACTTATTTTTATGATGTCATATTTTCCATTTATTTTTATGTTGAAAAAATAGAGAAATAGAAAACATAAAAAAATATTAAAAATAAAAGAAATACAAAAGAAAATAAATAAGAAAAAAAAATAGGATTTAAAAAAATACATATATGTGAAAAAAATAGAAAAAATATAAAAATCCAAAAGTATGGGCGTGCTCGTTTAAATGCTATCGTAAGTTAGATTAATATAATTAATCCTTTAGTTTAAGTTAATAAAGGATTAATTTATTAGTTTATTGTAATAAATATTTATCGATATGCTTGATTTGACATTTTTTCACTTGTGGTAATCGTTGCGCACATGTCAACAATCGAGATTACCCCTGCCTCAATCAATGAAGGGGGATGAATTTCATACCTCCCCTCCCCCCGCCCCCGCAATTTTGACATTTAATCGGCCAGGGGGGTCCAAAAATATGTCTAAATAAATACCCCCCGGGGTACATGTCATCACCAGAATATTTCAGACCGCCACACACCCCCCCCCCCCCTCCAAAACCATTAACTACCTACTCCCCATGAAAACGACCTTTCCTCTACTCCAATCTCACCATCACACCCTCGCCTCACCACACGTCCATCTCTCATCCTCCCATCCCATTTTACCGTTATTCCTAAGATAACATCCAATTAACTATTGCACCTTCCCGTGAATGTCTAAATGCATTAATTAGACGTGCAAAAAAGGTAATATTACCAGAATGAGTTATAAATTATCCTACTACCATTCAAAATTTTTTCCTCTCATCATCTTGCAGCAATGCAACTAATACAACTTCCTTCAACTTCCAGTCAGTTGCCACATCAACAATCATCAAATTCCTGGTAATTCGATACACCTCTCTAAAAATACACTATCCAGCATGTCGACTTAAAAGGGAAAACCTAAGTTAGTAATAGAGAGTCCAATATTCCCCCCCGTGATAAATTTAGATGATATTCCCTTGGTGGAAAAACAATATAAGATCTGTGAAACCTAGTGTGAGTTCGATCTCTACGAACTCCAAGGCTGGGAAAATAAAAAATTCTTGATGCTAGCGATGAATTGAGCATGTGGGACTCCTTCCTGCCTCAATTAATCTTTCCTCAGACTCACTTCTTCCTAGAGTTCGTCATTTGGTGTAACTTCAATTACCTCCCAAGTCAGAGGGTTGTAATTGCCCAAAATAATGAATTTTTGTTTACTGTCACCCTTGAATCATTTTTCCAAATCCTTCAGGTCAATCCTACAGCCCCCTTGCATCCATTTTTAGTAGATTCTCTTATGGAAATTTATCAGAATCTTGCCTTCTCCCAAAGAAGCAAAATATTTGAAACATTTATGCCTGAAAATTCTGAATTACCAAGAACAAATCCGCCTTACTCCTCTTCCATATTTCCAGATATGTCTAGGAAGGTTACCTCCTTGGTTTCATGTCTGTTAGGTTATCCAAGTGACCAATGGGTTTTTTGCAGATTGTATTCATGATTAATTCGTCAAGTTTTCTATTGAAATCACTTTCAAGCATAAGTTAGTCCTTGTATATTTGCTCTTATTTTTCCAGGTACACAAGGAAACCCCCAATATGTAATTCATTGGAATTCCTTGGTAAGGAATAATGAATAATAGTACTCATTCTCTGACTATGTAAACTAGTTTCTACACATGGTCCTATGTCTTTTGAGTAGTGATCTTATTCCTAGGATTTCACCTGATATCAAAAGAATTCTTCACCTCAGTGAACAGACAAAAATTAGAGACTTGTATCTTTACTAGAACTACATAGAGATCAAAATTTATGGATGTGAGATACCTCCTTATAGGTTGCCTAAATTTGTGAAAATCAATATTTTTGCACTAGAATACATAAGACATATGATGAATATGGATGATATACACTTTGTTTCTAGTAAGAAGAAGTCTCAATTCAAATTAAAAGCACAAATATGACCATTCATTGTCAACAATAGAGCAACAAAAAAGGAGGCATATTCTCTATTAAATAAAATGAAGTTCAAATTGAGCTTCACTTGGTCTTATGACCCCTTGGGGATTATTTCTAAACTCAAATTTGAACAGAAGACCACTCCCTATGCACACACACTGAGGCAAAAAATAGAACAAATTTCAATTAAGAAGAATGTCAAGAGAACACTTTACAAGAATCAAGAGAGCAAGTTGTTATTCCAACAACTTCACAAACTCTAGTTCCAAAGGAAAAAGAGACAAAGAGACCAAGGGGAAATGTATATCCTTTAGTATGAGATATTTAAGAAACAAATTTTACATTGGTTTTGATAGTATTACACACAACAACATTTCCAAGGATGGAGGAGATCTCCACAGATTCTCCTATGTCATCAGTAAGATAGGGTCAGAAGAATTGAATATTTTTTTCCAAATATAAAGAAATCAAACAGGAGAATAAGGCACTCAAGGCCAATACATACTCTGAGTTCTGGAAACAAAATTTTTCCACTCAACAAAAAATTATTTATGCACTGGACACAGAGAAGGGACAATTTCATCTGGCATTCTTGGAACCCAAAGTTCCAGTCCCTAAAAGTGCAGAAGATTACAAGACATCTATTTTTTCCTTTGACACTAAACATATCCATGCTATTGACCAAATTGATTTTCATAAGCACATAGGGGAGATGATTTATTCTCCCTTAACCAATTCAACCGTGACAACATAAAAAATATAGGCCTCACTGAACAACATCCATTCACAGTTAAATATGGATAAACTGTCCTCTCTGGCTAAAGATACCATGACCAAATCATTGGAGGATATGATAATAAAGTTAGGATATAATCCTGGTGATATTAAAGAAGTTGAGGAAATGATAAAGAGTAAGAATGTTGATATGTAGGCATTAAGGAAGCGACTGAAACTTCCAACTATAGAACACCTATATGCCAAAGAAGTTGGACAATTGGAGGTAGACAAAGAAAACATGTTCAAAATTATAATTGAAAAAAACCTCGAAATATAGAAAATGGATGCTCAAATGGAAACATTATTAAAAGTGAAAGAATAACAACTCAGTGTTTCAACAACTATTCCCATAACAACAACTTTTATTGCAGGTACTTCAACAACAGGGAAATCCACAACATCAACTGTTCTAGTAGATACACAGTCTGGTGATATAGCAAAAAATTTATCTAAGGCCATGGGAGACTTGACACTTAAAGGTAAAGAGATTGAAAAACTCAGTTTAAAATTACAGAAGCTACAAGAACAAAAACTGAAGACTGATAATGCATATGTAGCTGAAATGCAGAAAAATTTTAAGTTAACAAAAAAAAATAGCTACATATGAAAGTGAATCAGTAATGGCTTAGACCATTTCTAAAGAAAAGGAAAGTATTTGGTTAGATATTAATTAATATATGAATAATTTGTGGCCTTCTACAGAAATAATTTTTGAACAAGAAGAATTGTTGCAAAATCAAAGGAAGCAGTGGCATAAGTGAAGAGCGACTCGGATCACAAACCATGAGATGCTACCAGGATAATTAGAGTCCTAAATTCAAAAACAAAATAAGAGCTTGAAGAATGCGCAAATTAGGACATAATTGAAACTATCCTAGAGGTGAGAAAGTCCTTACTAAAAGGAACCTAATGCTACAATTGGAGAATAAGTATCATAATTTGGAAGTTCAAATTAAGAATTTTGACAGAAAATTTAACATTTTACAGCAAAAAGGACTTCCAGGTCTGCAAGGAATTGGTGATAAATTAATTCCTCTTGAAGAATATCAACATAGACCGCATGACTTAGTAGTGGATAAAGCCAAATTTTCAAAAATCATAGGGACCATCACTAGAAAGGCTTTCATGGAGGGTTTAAGTTAAGGTTTACTAATTTGGCATGAGGTAAAACATTTATTCATAACTAAACCAAATTTTAAGAAGTATGCTGAAGTCAATTAAGTATACATAAAGTTAGTAAAGTTTTCTATTCCTAATGAGGAAATATGGGACAAACTGTGTGAACTAATAGATTGAGAAGACAACAGATGTTTCAACAACAATATGCAAATTTTTAGGAACAAAGGATAAACTTCCAGGAATCAGAAACATAACAACAACTTTTCAACTTCATTCATCAGCAATTTTCCTCGAATTATGTGCAAGATGTCAAATTAGTTCAGATTCCCTATTTTCTAGTTATATTTTTGTAAAAAAATCCAAATCAGTTGGGTTATATATTTTGTAATAAATTTTGACCTTAAGTCCATATATTTTCAAGAAAAATTATAAATAATTTTTAATTCAAAGTATGAAGGGTTGAACCCTTGTGATAGGCTTTTGAGTATGATTGTAAATCCTTAAAATATTTCTGAACATTAATAGAAGGATTCTGGACTTGTTTTGAAGCAGACTGTGTTTTCCTGTGAGTTTTTCTAGTTTCTTATATGTTCCATTTCTATTTTTTTTTCACATGTTTAAAGTTAACAGGAAATCCGGACAAGATAAGATTAAGTATTAATGTTTTTGAAATCCCCTTGCAAAGTTATTTAATTAATTGAAACAGTCTGTTTTAGTTAATTCCTCTACTTGAATTAATTTTTGCTTCCTGTTATCTTTAACTATGTTTTGTTTAGCTGTAAAAGGATTTTATACACATCATTTGTATATGAAAATTTAAATGATCTGTTTGAATGTTTAATGAAGCATATATATCATCTTAAATTGTAGAAATTTGATAACTGATATGTTATACACCGAGATTCTCCTGATCGCACACTATTTTAACTTCACGCACAATGCATAATCTCTTCTACCATTGATCATTAATTGCGGAAATAAAAACAATCGCATGCGCACATTAAAACCATAAAAAATCGCGCACATTAAAACCATAAAAAATCACACATATGAACACAGTATTTTATGGGAAAGCTTAAAGCTGAAAACCCCCAACTATCTGTATATTATATTTCATAGAGATCATGTAACAATCATTATACAAAGCTCCTCACAAGCTCTCAGTACAATCTCAAATTGCTACACACTAATCAGGTCCGATCTAGGAAAAACACATGCTGCAATCTCTGCCACCTGTTAGCCTTCCTCTACTGCGCAATCCTTGCTGAATATTGGCTCTGAATGAACTCGAATCCACCTGGTATGTACTGCGCAATCCTCATTGGCATCTCCATCAATGTGTGGTGCAAACTCATGCACCAATATAGTCACAACTGATAGTCACACTGCTCTTTCACCTATCTCTCCACTGGTCTCCACTGAAACTGTCCATGCACTAAAGTTAACTGATGTATTCTTTAGTCGTTTTATGAGTTAATAATCAGTGAATTAATTAATAATTAATTCACACCACTCTCACTAGTGTATCAATCAGTTAGACTAGATACAAATAGATCAACTATGTTTAACTCAGTTAAACTGAACAAAACTCCATTAACTTCCTCAATCAACTCCACCAAACTCTCTCACACGAGTTCTAACTGAAGTCTCCATGCAATAGCTCCACTTAACCCTTAGGAATAGCGTAATTCCTTCTATCAGCTCCTGTGCCACAACTGTGCACTTAACTAAAGTGCTCCAAGAGAATAAGATAATGTTTATAGTCCAAATATTATTAAGAGCTAATAATATTCGACATATATATTTTTAGCCTGGCAATCTAAAAATAGATTCCGCCCAATATGTATAAAAATATAAGTCCATCTATTTTTTCCAACTTGACCAACCATCCACAAATAGCATCCTGCAACTCATAGAATATGATCGACATGTCTAAAAATAGATTGTGCGCCAAAAATAGCCTACGGGCCCACTTAGTGAAGGCAACTTCTTTCCACTAAGCTCATCATCTTGTTGAAATATCAACACTCCCTCTCAACAAGATAGGGATTATCTGCCACCCCGATCCTGCCTCTGTGGTATTCAAATTTGCTCTTGGTGAGCGCCTTCGTCAAGATATCAACATCCTGATCCTCCGTAGGAATGTAAGAAAGTAACATGATCTTCCGCTGCACACAATCTCTGATATGATGATACCAGATGTCAATGTGTTTATATCTATCATGAAATACTGGATTAACCGAGAGTTTGATGCAACTTTGATTATCACAATATATCACAGTAGGATCCAAGTGTGAACCGAACAACCCGACCAGGATCTTCCTCATCCATATAGCCTCGCATGCAGCCAAACTCATTGACATATACTCAGCCTCTGCTGAACTGAGTGCCACGGATCTCTGCTTTCTGCTGTACAAGGAAACTGCTGTCGACCCGATACTGAAAATCCCTCCAGATGTGATATTTCTATCCGTTGGGCTCCCTGCCCAATCTGCATCCGTGAAGCCACACAACTTCACCTCATCCGACTGTCTGTACCAAAGTCCATATCCCGATGTGCCTCTGAGATATCTCAATACATGCTTCCCCGCCTTCCAAAAGAGCTTGGTAGGCTTAACCATAGCTTGTGAAAGCTGGTTAACTGCGTAGCATATGTCAGGTCGTGTATTGACCAGATACATAAGCGACCCCACCAACTGTTGATAAATAGTGGCATCCACTACATCTGCCGATGTAGCATCCTCCTTCCTCCAACCACCGGGAAGAAGAGTATCAACAGGCTTGCAACCATGCATGTTAAACTTCTCCAGTATCTCCCGGGCATACTTGCCTTGAGACACAAACAATCCATCACTGCACTGCCAAATTTCCAATCCCAGGAAATAATGAAGGAGGCCCAAGTCCTTCATCTCAAACTCTTTTGCAAGATCAGCCTTGCATGAGAGTATCAACTGTTCATCACCGGTCAGTATCAAATCATCTACATAAAGTATAATCATCAGCAACTTACCCTCCACCACAATCTGGTATAGGTTTGGATTCGCCTCACTCTTGGAGAATCTAAGTCCGGTAAAGTAACTGTCGATTCGTGTGTACCAAGCACAAGGTGCTTGTTTCAACCCATACATCGCTCTCTTGAGCCTGCACAAATGCGACTCGCTGCTGAAGATCTCAAAACCTTCGAGCTGCTCTATGTACACCTCCTCCTCAATCACTCCATTGAGGAACATAGTCTTCACATCCATCTGATGAATGTGCCACCCCATCTGCGTTGAGAGAGCAAGAATCATTCGTATGGAGGAATACCTTGCGATAGGTGCAAAGGTTTCCTCATAATCGATCCCCTTTATCTGTGAGAAGCCTTAGGCAAAAAATCTTGCCTTGTACTTCTCCACACTCCCGTCAGCTGCTTACTTCACTTTGTAGATCCATCTCGAACCTACCACTGATTTCCCTTTCGGCCTTGGGACAATATCCCATGCACTTTTTCTGACAATCGAATCATACTCTTCCACCATGGCATCTACCCATGCGAGATCCTCCACAGCTTCCTCGAAATAGGATGGCTCTGTCACGATACACTGACTCATAAGAGCCATGTATCCAGTGTACCGGTCAGGTGACTGTCTCTATCTGCGCTATGATGTAGGTGCTCCTACAATCTTCTCTGCATCTTGAGCCAATCGTACAGCTTCTGTAGTGCGCTTCCACCTCTGATGGTTGGCGCTGCATGAGTGGTCTCTTCCACTCCATGAACCTCCTCTTGTGGCTGATCCACATCTTGAAGCTCATCCTTAGGAACTAATAGCTCGTCATCTGCATGCAAGTGTGGCTCCCTCTCAAGCAAACACTTCATGGCTTTCTCCTCATGAAATTTGATATCCCGTCGCACAACAGTCTTGCGACTGTCTGGCAAATACACACGATAGTTGTGGGGCGTATCAGTGTACCCCAAAAATATCCCAACCTCTCGCGGCCGGCCTCCAGCTTCTTCTCATCCTTTATCACATGAATGTGCCCAGTGAAACAAAAATCTCTCAAATGGGAAATATCGTGCCCTTACCGAAAACGCTCCTGGGGTGTACTCATGCCAAGTATCCCTTGTGAGGACAACGATTTTTCACATAAACCGTGCATTTCCTTCATGCCTCACCCCACAAGTGTATGGAAAGCTCGATCATGCAACATCACTCGTGCAACACCCATCGTCGTTGTTCCGCCAAAGAACCCCGTCCGCCGGTGGTGAGGTGCTATGAGCTCTCTTCGAATTCCTTCTCGCGCCGTAAAAGTCCTTGAATTTCGGCAGATGAATTCACCACCATTGTCACTCCTAAGAGCCTTCACCTGCTTCCCTGATTCTTTCTCAACCAGTGCCTTGAACTCATAGAACTTTGAGTATGTCTCGCTCTTCTTCTGCATGAAGAAGATCCAACACTTCCGAGATAAATCATCAACAAATATCACGTAGTACCTGTATTTTGTTGTTGAAGCTACTGAGAAAGGTCCAGACACGTCTGTGTGAATTCTCTCAAGGATCGTCGTGGCGTGACTATCCTTCTCGTGAAAGGTGGCTTTCACAAATTTTCCCAAAGTACATCCCTTACATTGATCTAACTGCGCAAGTTTACCTTTGGGAAGCCCGGTAGAAATATGCTGCAAAATTTTCAAAGCTCCATGGTGAAGGTGGCCCAATCTCCTGTGCTACAGCTCGCCATCATCCTGGCTCACCACTCCTTCTGCCTTGCCTGCCATTGCTGCGCAGCCATCTACCTACAACTGATAAAGGTTATTAACTCGAACTCCTATCCTCCGGGTCTCACCAGTTGCCTTACTGCACAGGAAAGCCTTTCCCTCGCTAAAGAAAACATCATATCCCTTGTCTTCTAACATGGCCACCGAGATCAGATTCTTCTTCAATCCTGGAACATGCATCACTTCCTTCAATACGAAGGGTTTACCAGACTCCCTATCAAAGGAAATGGTACTGATACTGGTCGCACTGTATCTACCATCATCGCCCATCTCGATGTGCATTCCAAGATCTTTCTCATCTAGATCAGTAAACAAATCTTTGTCTCCGGTCATATGAAAAGACACACCAATGTCAAGAAACCACATTGACCCCATCATACTTGAGACCAAGCATGTGATCAGCAAAAAATCCAGCTCAAACTGCGAGGCTAAGGCCTCTCCAATTGCAGATCCAGCAGCTTGCTTATTTTTCTTCTTCTGTGGACAATTAGTGGCGTAATGTCCATGTTGGTGACAGTGAAAGCACTTCACCTTGGACATGTCCTGCTTCTTGCCTTTCGCACCAGATTGAGAAGAATTCTTCTTGCTCTTCCCCTTCCTTGCTTTGGTAGCCAAAGCACAATTTTCTTCATCTGAGTTCTTTGATGAAGATCCATCCCTGGTACTTCGCCTTATCTCCTCTTGCACAAGATCCGACCAAAGTCGCTCCCATCCTGGCAATTTTTCCCGACCATTGACAGAGTCCTGATAGGAATGCCAAATCTTCGGAAGCCCAAGGAGAGCCAATCTCACCAAGTCCTCGTCATCTACAGTCACCCCCACACTTCCCAGCTCATCCCTGCATTGGATGAACTTCGTGAGGTACTTGGGCATACTGTCGCCTTTCTCCATTTTTATGTTTCTGAGTTTATCCTTGACGCCAACTTCCTCTGGTTTCTCTTGCTTTGGAATAAGTCTGTCAACGCTTTCCACATCAAGAATGGAGAAGCCTGACCATGAAGGCTGGACACTATGTGATCCTTTACACCTTCCAACAGAATTCTTCGACACTTTCCTGTCTTATTTTGCCATGCGTCAAGTGCGGCAACATCGCTAGAAGCAGGTTTTGGAATTTCTGCATCTATGAACTCCTTCAACCCATTGTCATCCAGCACCGCCTCCATCCTGTCCTTCCATGCAATATAATTCGAGTTTCCCTCAAGGGCATACTCCAATCGCAATCCGTTGAAATACATCTCAACTTCGACACCAAGAAAACACTGCTGTAAATTCGAATTCCACCAGCTCAAAACTCAACCGCTTCAATGTTTTGCAATTGCTCCAATGATCAATATCGCTCTGATACCATGTAGAAATTTGATAACTGATATGTTATACACCGAGATTCTCCTGATCGCACACTATTTTAACTTCATGCACAATACAGAATCTCTTCTACCATTGATCATTAATTGCGGAAATAAAAACAATCGCATGCGCACATTAAAACCATAAACAATCACACATATGAACACAATATTTTATGGGAAAGCTTAAAGATGAAAACCCCCAACTATTTGTATATTATTTGTTATAGAGATCATGTAACAATCATTATAAAAATCTCCTCACAAGCTCTCAGTACAATCTCCAATTGCTACACACTAATCAGGTCTGATCTAGCAAAAACACATGCTCCAATCTTTGCCACCTGTTAGCCTGCCTCTACTGCGCAATCCCTGCTGAATATTGGCTCTGAATGAAATCGAATCCACCTGGTATGCACTGCGCAATCCTCATTGGCATCTCCATCAATGTGTGGTGCAAACTCATGCACCAGTATAGTCACAACTGATAGTCACACTGCTCTTTCACCTATCTCTCCACTGGTCTCCACTGAAACTGTCCATGCACTCGGTTAATCGATGTATTCTTCAGTTGATTAATGAGTTATTATTTAGTGATTAATTAAATAACTAATTCACACCACTCTCACTATTGTATCAATCAGTTAGACTAGATCCAACTAGCTCAACTGAGTCTAACTGAGTTAAACTAAATACAACTCCACCAACTACTTCTATAACTCCACCAAACTCTGTCACATGAGTTCTAACTGAAGTCCTCATGCATTAGCTCCAGTAAACCCTCATGAATAGCGTAATTCCTTCTGTCAGCTCCTGTGCCACATCTGTACACTTAACTGAAGTGCTCCAAGAGAATAATAATGTTTATAGTCCAAATATTATTAAGAGCTAATAATATTCGACATATCTATTTTTAGAATGGCAATCTAGAAATAGATTCCGCCCAATATGTCTAAAAATATAAGTCCATCTATTTTTTCCAACTTGACCAACCATCCACAAATAGCATCTTGCAACTCATAGAATATGATCGACATGTCTACAAATAGACATAGTCTAAAAATAGATTGTGCGCCAAAAATAGCCTACGGGCCCACTTAGTGAAGGCAACTTCTTTCCACTAAGCTCATCATCTTGTTGCAATCTCAACATAAATTATATATTTCAAAGACAATTTAAATCTTAATTCAGTTTAAGGTGAGGAATCAACTCTTTTATTATATCAGGAATAATCAAGATTTTAACATGTCTAACAGTTTAAAGCATTGGTCATCCAAACGAAAACCAAATAATATTTTAGATCCTTTGACACAGTTCCATAGCCTAGAACTGTTTGCAAAGGACAACTGTCAATATGCCCTTCAATAGCAACATATTTCCCAAAGATAAAATTTAAGGGAGATTTTGGTAAATATCCTAAACATGCTTCAAATGGAGACGTTTTAGTCGAAGAATGCTTGCCTTGTTGTAGACATGTTGGATGTAGTGAAAATGTTCATCCCAAAGTTTAGGATGTTTTCTGCAATAAACATGAAGGAGATGTACTATTTTTTTGTTCACCACTTCTGTTTGGCCATCGGTTTGTGGATAAAATGTTGTGCTCTTATTCAACTTGGTGTCCATGAGTCCCCATAAATTTTACCAAAATTTCCCGACAATTTGAGAATATTGATCAGAAATAATATCAGTGGGAAAGCCCAAATGAATCCATACATTTTGAAAGAACATATGTGCAGTCTGTTCAGATGTAATCTTCTTACATGGCATCAAAATTCACATTTTGCTGAGAAATAATGACCTTTCCTAGACATAGGTAGCTCTCCCACAAAATCCATAGAAACAATTTCCCAAGGACAAGAAGGAACACGAGGTGGAGTATACAATCCCAACTTTATATTGCTAGGCCTACTAGTAGCACACATAGAACATCCTCTTACATATCGTGAAACACTTTCATTCATACGAGGCCAATAACAATACCTCTATAATTGTGCCACTATTTTTCCTACACCAAAGGGGCCAGCAATAAGAGAAGTATGCGCTTCCCTTATGATGTTGACCCTTTCACCGTATGGAACACATATCTTTCCAAGATGATACAACAATTTATCATAAACATGATAATCCAATTCTTCTACTTTGTTTCCTTGAAACAAATTTGTATATACATCCTTAAAATATTCATCTTTAGCATATTTTTCAACATAGCTCTCATGCATTATAGAATTATTCTTAAGAATGAAAAATGCACTAACAATCGATCGAGATAACATATCAAAAACTTTGTTGTAGATACCCTTCTTATACTTTATTATACCAAATGGAATTTCCGTAAGAAACCCATCCACCTAAAATGAATCGCTTGTTGTAGCTTGGTTTGTGATTGCAAATATTGAAAAGGTTGATGGCCGGTGTGAATAATTGTTTCCATACCCATCAAATAAAGTTTCCATTTCTTCACACTTTCCACCAAAGCATACAAATCTTTGTCATATGTTGGATAGTTAATCATTGCATTAGTAAAGGTTTCAGAATGATAACAGATAGACTTACCATGTTTCATAAAAAATGCTCCCATGGCATAGTCACTCGCATCAGTTTGTATCTCAAATGGATTCTTAAGATCTGGAAGTGCAAGAACTAGTGCTGCATTGATTCTCTCTTTCAATGCATCGAAGGCTTTCTGTTGGTTTCTCCCCACCGAAAAACCCCTTTCACACTTGTCAAAGCATGTAGTGGAGTTGTAATAGATGATAAGTTAGAAATAAACTTTCTCCAATATTGATATGCTCCCAAAAATATTCTAACCTCTGTTACATTATTGGGTTTAGAAAAATTCAAAATGATTTTGACCTTTGAGGGATCAATCTTCAACTCACCCCCTCCAACAATACGACCAAAAGAAACTAAATTTTTTTCCCAAATTCACATTTAGACATCTTCAAATACAATCTTTCTTTCTTTAATACATCTAGAACTTTCTTAACATGCTTGACATACTCTTCACAAGTCTTACTGAAAATCATAATGTCATATAAGTAAACTATAACAAAATCATTGAGGAACGGTCTCAAAACGTCATTCATAACTCTCATGAATGTTGTTGTTGCATTAAAAATCCCAAATGGCATAACCAACCATTCAAACAAACCTTGCTTTGTTTTGAAAACAGTATTCCAAATATCACCTTCAGTAATCCTGATTTGGTGATAACCACTTCTCAAGTCCAACTTAGTGAAATAAACAACATCTTTCAATTGATATAGCAAATCATCAATATGAGGAAGAGGATAGCGGTTCTTTACCGTGATTTGTTCAAATATCTAAATTCCACACAGATGTGCCATGTACCATCCTTCTTTGGAACCAAAACAATAAGAGACCCACAAGGATATGTATTTGGTCTGATGACCCCCCTGTCAAGAAACTCTTGGATTTGCTTATTTATTTTTTCATTTTCCATAATTGGCATTTTGTACATTCCAATATTTGGAAGAGGTGCATCCTACTGCAATTGAATCTCATGTTGGATTCCTCTTTTAGGAGGCAATCCTTCAGGTTCCTAAAACATATTATCATATGTGTTAACAACTTCAATCAAGTCAGATTTGATTTTTGTATCACATCCTTGGAAGGCTTCAGGTTCAACACTATCTTTGGGTTTGATCATCAACAATACAAATTTATTACTATATTTTACAAGCCTCTTCATTTTTCCAGCACTCACAAGAGACAAATTTATTTTCTTGCGATGTGCTCTAACAATATAATCAATTCCATCTTTAAACAAATGATACTTATTTTCATGGTGATAAAATATGGATTTCCTATCATATAAATATGGACATCCCAAAAAAATACCACATATGTCAAGTGGAGCAACATCAAGATCTACCTCATCAATAAAGTTCACAATGATGGTGAATTTCAATTTGCATTTTCTTGTAACTTTCAATTTGGCATTGTCACATACCAAACCCAAAGGATAAGGTTTAGGATGAGGAATGGTTTCCAAATTTAGTTTCTTGGTAATGGATTCTGAAATAAGGTTGATTGGGATCCACTATCAAACAAAGTATTTACTTTGTTATATTTTGAGATGAATCTAATATAAAAAAATCTCAATTCTTTCTTTATCATGTGGAGTTTCAATGAGCTTAATAGAAGAACTAGTACCTGCAATAGAATCATTACCTTTCAATCCAATGGTTGTGATTTTGGTTTCATCACCGGAATCAGATCCTAGATCTTGTTGATTTGTTGCAACAATATTTTTTCCCCTTGTTGTTAAAATTTTTGGGTCTTAACTCTGGATGTAATTTCCAACAATGGTCTTCATCACGACGTTCTTTAGAGCAGTGTTTTCATTTTCTCCCTCTTTCTTGTTTGAATCATTCTTTTTCCCTTGCCTTTGAATATACCATTTCCTTTGTCTCCATACTTGAATGGATTCTTGATATTATCTTGAGTTTCCCTCTTGCTTATAAACAAGTTTCCTGAACACATACTTCATCTAGATTGGTAGGGTTAAACATGAGAATTGTATGTATCAAATAGCTCTGTAATACTCCTATGAATTTAAGGAGAATGTCTTGTGAAGATAAATCTATACCCAAGATTAAATATCTTCTTCTAATTTATTGTGTTTAACTTTGAACACTCTGGCATTTAGCTTGTCTAAAATTTTTCCAATTCATAATTTCCTTTTGCATATAAGCTAAAGGATAAATTTCCTTCTTAATGCAACTGCAAAATAATTCCAAGAAGCGATAATTTTACCACTTTTCTTGAGATATTCATGATTTTTGGCCTCCCACCAAATGAGAAATTCACTTTCAAATCGTAGAGAAGCAAACTGGATTAGTCTCATCATCTTTGATTCTTTGAATCCTACAATAAAATTCAATTTGACGAACCCAATTATCCAACTTTTTAGCATTTACCTCTCCATTGTATATAGGCAATTCAAATTTTATATCAATATTTAACAAGGGAGTTTTAGCATGTCCCTTTGGAGACCTTGGAGGAGTATTTGAAGGGGTTGAAGTAGAATATGGAGGTGAAGGAGAAGGAAAAGGTGGAGGTAGAGGTGGTGGTTTACTTCCATTTCCTCCATTACCTTTTGGTGGATTTGATCTCTCTCCTTCCAACCTTGTATTCCTTTCTTCAAACAAAACTTTCACCATTTCATGCATTTCAAATAAATCCTTTCTGAAATATCTCTCATCCTCAAACATCATCTCTTGTTGATCAAGAGTTCATAAATTTTGCTCAAAATTCAAAGTTATAGGATTGGGTTGAAACTAGGATGGTTGCGTAGATATCATCTTCGTGATTCTGGCGCTGTGAATGGTTCGAAAAACTGATGTCGTATGAGGAAGATATTGCGTTTTGATCGAAATGGAAAACATGTAAATTTACGACAGTTTGACTAGGTTTGACTGGGTTGTATAGTCAGCAAAAAGAATATTCCCCAAAATATTCCTACTACTAGACCAATTAATTCCTGACAAGTGTCACTTTTTTAGTGGCTTAATGTGTTTAGAGGAGCCAATGAGAAGGCGTCATGTGGCAAGCCCCGAGGTCGCCATGTGGCCCTGAAATTCATTGTAAAATTTTATTGAGGTTGTAGGGCTTGACCCCTTGACCTCCCTTCGGTCATGCACACGGCTTACCAACTGCACTACACGTTTTTTCTTCACAATGTATGGTGGCGGGTTTGAATTAACGTTTTCCGCATATAAGATTGGGGGTTGGGAACTGCAGGCGGTCCCAACCTGCTAGTGGTCCCCGGAAGTTGTTACTTGGCACGATCAAGATAAGCCCACCCGCCACGGTCAAATCCTAACCCGAAGGCAACAAACCAAAGTCCACCGTTAAACTACAGTCACAAGTGGAGGTTCTGTTAACTTTCAAGTCTACTAACGGTTGGGGGTTCACATTTGGCCACCACCCTAACCGTAACATTAATTGTGCGGCTTAATTGGCAGAGTGGATAGGGGCGCGCCAAATTTTGTGGTCATCCCTAATTTAACTCTAGTTAATTGGATTTCTCCACATTTAGCGGATTTTTCTTAGGAGATATTGGGAAAAAGTGTAGGAGGCTAAATTTTTGACCATTCTGAGTGAATGAAGAGTCATTTTTGTTGGAAATGTTGTCATTAATGGCAAAGGAGATGGCAAAGAGAGAAGCATAGAAGGAGAGAGACAAAAAAAGAGGCAGCAAAGATGTAGAGAGGTAGCATAGAGGCAGTAGAGACCTGCATAGAGCTAGAGAGGGTCGAGCAGCTGTGAAAAGGGTCAACAGGGCCATTTGAAGAAACAAGGCAGCAAAAAGAAGCAACCCAGGTAGTAGAATATACAGAGAATACAGAGAAACAGAGAATATACAGAGAATACATAGAATATACTGACATGCACTGCCTGTGCACTATCATGCACAGTAATTGAACGCAGAGAAACAGTCATTCTGAAACAGTGTGTGTTGAATTGACTGTAATAAGGGTAAATGCCAATGTTCTGAGTCATGAGAAATTCAAATATACCGGGGATCTATGTTATAATGACTTGATTATGGAATGAACAAGAAATGTATGCTTCCTGAATGTAATTTCAGTAGATAGGTTGAAGCCCCTTCAGTCAGATCAAGGAGGGCAACGCAAAAAATAGAAATGGTTTGATGGAGCAAAGTCCCAGAATGCACAGTGTGAATCTGATAGAGCTGTGTGTTTTTAACATGTGGAAGCGCAGTGTTGAAATATTGATGAAACGAAGTTATAACGCAAAGAATTAAGTTGTTGATAGCGTGCGGTGCGGAACCTTGAGCCAGAGGACGCGGAACCTTACATGAACAGCGAAACCAGGGATGAAAATACCAGCAGTATCGCGTGAGTTTCGAGGTGGTAAGTGGTTTCACCTTTTTTAATGTGATATGGGTCTTCATTCGACACATGGCATAAAGTGGTATTTGGAAACCATTTACATCATGAAACTTTTGAAGATTAACCATCGTGCACCTAAATTGTGCGATATTGCACGAGGATCATCGGATTTGGACTTGGAGCGCGACAAAATATTGGCTGTCGGATCCTCTCGAAATTTAGCTAGGTAAGGATAGCATGGGCCCAACTATTATTTTAAGTCGGCATTGGTTTATAACCAAAGTCTGAGGTTATGTATGGTTGAATAATCTTATGATCTGAAGCTCTATGAGTGGGTTTCACATTAAAGTTTATATCATTTGATTCAGGGATTATATATATGATTAGTATATATATTATATGATAAGGCACATATGAATGTTTGATAAATGGTGTGGGCCCTTGTATGAATAAATTGATATGTTGCGGACCCGATAGATTTTAAAATGTGGCCGAGTCTTTTGAGTTTCGGAGGTCGATGTATATAAGTGTGGGACCACGACCAACATTATATTGATATTTTTGTTAAATTAAAACTGGAGCACAAGGATAGGCGCGAAACATATGCATTGACATGGGTTTTAATATAAGCCACGGGTTATTAATGTTTACAACATTTGATTTGGGAATTCATATAGATGGTGGTATTTATATACATTGTTGATATGAGTCGAATGGGCTGTGGGCCATATGTGTGAACGGTTTAGTTGTGATATCCAAATATTGCTGATGGGTTTTAAATGTAAAGTGATTACATTCACGAAGTGGGAAAAATTCTATGGTTTATAATCAAAAAGTATTGTGGAATGTTCAATAGTATTTGGGTAAAAAGAACTCCGCATCAAAGTCAAGCATTGGTTCGCACCATAATAAAGCTCATATGGTGACATATTGGTTCACATTAATACAAACATAAGTTTTATTTCGGTTTATGACATAACAGGCGGAAGGTAACAATGTATTGAATTTTATAATCTTCGAATATTGACCTGAGCCCTAAGGTGGGGCCAAATGTAATTCAAATTAGTTAATTCGAATATGTATGAGTGGATTGTAATATAGTTCCAAAATTAAATTAAAACATTGGCTAGGTTTATAAGAAGAGCATATTATACGCTTTATGGGTTTTATAACCTTGAGTATAAGAAGCCTCCGCATTTATTTAATTTTCCAGCAGACAATAAGAAGAAGCTGCATTCTTATATACAATGAGATTTTGAGAATTATTGGGGAGTTAAACTTGTGAAATAGGTATATATATAGCAGAAACACAATTGAAGTGGAGAGTATGAAAAAACTAAGAAAGACATAGGGTATTTAACAGGCATGGAAAACAGAGGTATGCAGAACATGTACATGGCAAAAACTGAAAAGACACATGGCATTTTTCAGGCATGAAAACGCAGGAGAATATGCAGAACAGTTACACTACAGCAAGAGAAAAGACAAATTCACAGAGAGCCAAAATCTGAATGGATTGAACTGAAATTATTATTGAAACTGAAAATGTAAATGTTTTAATTTTTTTTGTATTGTTTGTGATGCATTGGAAAGTCTCTGGAGGAAAACAAAAATCCCACTGAAATATTGAAATTTGTACATATTGTTATATTTTTTTCTAAATGAGCTTGACAAAGGAATGAGAAGGAAAAATACAAAGAGTCATGGCTGTTCACTCCAAATTCCCTGTGGAATACATATAGTCATGTGATGAACTCTATATATGATATCACATTGATATGCATAGAGAGGTTAGAGAATGCAGAATTGAGGCAGAGAAGATAAGAAGGAGGAGCAGAAAGAGATGCTGTGAAAAGTCAGAGATGATTTAAGACAGATAAGAAAGCTGGAGGACAACAGTGAAGAAGGTACATAATGGAGCTGATATCCAAGGTAAATCAACAAGTGTTTTTCTTTTGAGAGAGTGAGGAAGTTGGAGCTTCCCTATCAAGTTGTAGCTTGATAGATGTTAGTTGCAGTTGACTGAGGTTGGAGCCTCCTGTAGGTTGGTGCCTGTAGAAAATTGATGGGAGTTGGAGCTTCCTTGCAAGTTGTAGCTTGCATAATTGAGGTTGGAGCCTCTTGTAGGTTGGTGCCTACAAAAAATCAGTGGTGAGAGGGAGTTGGAGCTTGCCTTTGCATCACAACAATAATAAGATGTGGTTTTCTCCCTTTATGGGTTTTTACTTATATCTGTTGTCTCTGTGTGTGATGTTTATGTGTTGATCTAGTTTATTCAATTTGCTTAATACTTGTTGCTCTCATATTAAGTCTGCTGTCACATTATCTTAATACTTGCCACTCACATATAAAGTTGATCATGAAATTAAGTTGTGAATAAGTTTAAAGGTCAGTTTAAAAGTTCATGAATGTGTTAAACTGATTCACCCCCCCCCCTCTCAGTTTAACTAAGGGTTCAACAATTGGTATCAAAGAAGGTTCCTTTTGTATCAGTTTAACAACTGAAAGGAGATCCTAGGTCCCCAGGATGGCTAGTCAAGAAGGAATTTCAACCAATAAAGCCCCTTTTTTCACCAGTGCAAATTATGCCTTCTGGAAAATCAGAATGAGAACATACATAATGTCTCTAGGAATAGAAGTTTGGGCTGCTGTGGAATTTGGATATGCCCCAAAGGCAACTGACTCAGAGAAAGAATCCAAACAAGATTTTGTAGCTAATGCAAAGGCCATGAATGCAATCTTAAATGGACTATGTGAGGCATAATTTATCAAAGTAATGCACAACAAGACTGCCAAATAAATGTGGGATACACTAGAAAACATACATGAGAGAGATAAAAAGGTGAAGACAACCAAACTTCAAGTCTATAGAGCCCAGTTTGAAAATATAAAATGAATGATGATGAACACATTGCCAACTTCTTTTTAAGGGTTGCAAAAATTGTGAATAACATGAAAGCTCTAGGAGAAACCATAAAAGAAGCTATAATTGTACAAAAGATTCTAAGATCTCTTCCACCCAGATTTAATCCCAAGGTTTCTTCCATAGAAGAAACAACTGATTGGGAAACCTTGACCATGAACCAATTACTTGGAAATATAACAGCCTATGAGATGATACTGCCACAGAGGAAGTCAAATGTGAGGGAGGAAACCTTTAATACAGAGAAGAAGAAAGAAGAAAAGGAAGATATATGCTCTTGCTCTGATGAAGAAGAGGCCAAATTTGTTAGGAAATTGGATAGAGGCTCAGGTAAATATAAAGGTAAAATTCCATTTAAATGCTTTAACTGTGGAAGATTTGGACACTATGCTGCTAATTGTCCTCATAAGAAAACAAAGAATTAGACTCAAGAATCAGAGAAAACCATATCAAAGAATTGGCAGAAAGGGAGGAGATTCAATAGAAATTCTTTCTATGCTCAACAAGACAACAGTGCATCTAAAGACTCAGATGAACCCTCAAGTGAAGAAGGAACCTATGAATTTATATTGATGGCTATAGAAGAGCTGGAAGGATTCCTTCTAGAAGATGAGGAAGAAGGTGAAGTTGATCTTGAGGGGGAGCTAAGAAGTCCCCTGGAGGAAATTGACAGACTCAAACTGAAGTGCATAAAACAGAAAGACATTCTTCTCAAGTATGTAAGAGAAGAAAAAAATTCAGAAGTCCTCATTCAGTTGAAAGTAGAGCTTGAAGAAGCCAAGAAGGTAGAAGACATTTTACTTAAGCAAATTAAGGATAAAATACAGGAACAAGAGAAATTTGAAAAAGAAGTAGTATGCTTGAGGAAGAAATTAGAAAAAGGAAAATGTTAATAAATACTTCTCAAATGACAATCTCTGATAAGTTGAATGAAATTCTATATGCTCAAAGATCTCCTTTGATAAAAATTGGGATAGGCTATGAAGGAGAATCAAGCAAAGGCAAAGAAAAGGAAAACAAAAATATCATTTTTGTAAAAGTAGACGAGGATAATAAAGCAGCTCAGAAGGCTCCTACAGAAGAAGAAACCTGCAATGAAGTAGACAAAAACCAGAAGGAACCTCAAATAACAAAGAATGAAATAAATAAACAATCAACTGAAAAAGGCTCATATACTCCTGAATATGTCAAATTTGGAAGCCATCAAAGGAGATTCTTCCCCCCTATGAAAAATGCCACCTGTTATGCCTGCCACAAACTAGGAAATATTGCTGCATACTGTCATACAAGGAGAATTAATTCAAACCAGCAAAGGATACAAACAGTGAAAATATTACCTCAAGCAAACAACTGGAGAAGACAACCCTTCATCAGGTATGCAAATTGTTTTTATGGATACTGTTTTTACTGTAAGGAATTTGGCCATAAAATCATAGAATGTAGAGCATATGGAAAAAGACCGATGTTCAAAACCTCAAGGAGGTTTATGAATCATGGAGAGTTTACTCGTACTCATAATCCTGCTAAAAATATGATCAAATGTTGTGTATGCCATAAAATTGGACATATGTCTTCTAAATGTCCTCTCAAAGAATGTGGTCCATCATCTCAGAAAAGGTACCAAACAAAAGGATGCATGCAGTGGAAAAAGAAGGTGAATAAATGTGACCTGACTCTAATAGCTCAAGACATGAAAAGCCAATGGTATTTGGATAGTGGTTTCTCAAAGCATATGACTGGAGATAGAAGCAAGTTTATAACCTTTAATGAAAAGAAATCTGGAAATGTTACTTTTGGCAATGATAAAGCAGGGAAAATCAAAGGAAAAGGCTCAGTCAGTCTGGATAATGGCAGAGGAAAGGCCCAAGATGTACTATTTGTGGATGGCCTGAAAGCAAATCTGCTGAGTGTCAGTCAAATGTGCGATAAAGGCTGTGAAGTTCTTTTTTAGAGCACAAGACAGTGAAGTAAGATCAAGCACCACAGGAAAGAACCTGATAAAAGGTGTTCGAACAAAAAGTAATGTCTACATAGTGAAAGAAGAGAATGAATAATACCACCTTAGCAAACTTGAGGAGTCATGGTTATGGCATAGAAGATTGGGACACCTTAACTTCGACCATATCATCAGTTTGAGCAAGAAGAAAGAAGTCAGATATATTCCAGCAATAAAGAAGTCTTCAAATACCATATGCAAATCTTGCCAATTGGGCAAACAGACCCGCACATCCTTTAAGACCAAAGATGAGCTATCAACAAATAGGCCACTTAAGCTTGTACACATGGACCCGTGTGGACCTTCAAGAACTAAAACACCAAGTGGAGAATCCTATTTCATGCTGATAATAGATTATTTTTCCAGAATGACATGGGTTGCATTTCTCAAATATAAATCGGAAGCACTTGAGAAATTCAAGATATTCAAGGCATTGGCTGAAAATCAAACAGGATGCAAGCTAAAGTGCATAAGATTAGACAAAGGAGGTGAATTCGTATACTATGATTTTGTAGACCTATGCAATGAGCATGTGATAAAACAACAATTTACAATTGCAGGTACACCTAAACAGAATGGAGTGGCAGAGAAACAAAACAGGTTTGTACAACAGATTGCCAGGGCCATGATGCAAGAAAGTAACATTCCCCAAACCTTATGGGCAGAAGCAGTACACACAGTTGTGCATATTATTAACAAAGCTCATTTAAGACCAAACAATGACAAGACTCCTTATGAACTATGGCATGGTAAACCAACATCAATCAAGCACTTTAGAGTCTTTGGAATCAAGTGTTTCGTAAAAAATAATGATGAAAATCTGGGAAAGTTTGATGCAAGATCAGATGAAGGAATATTTTTAGGATATGCATCCAAGAGTAAGGGTTACAAGTGCTACAACAAAACACTTCGCAAAATTGTGGAAAGCATTGATGTAAGATTTGATGAAGAACTACCAAACAAGACAAGAAGTACAAGTTGCAACAATCCTCCAGAAGATCATGAAGAAGAGAACCAAGATGATGATGAACTAAGCAAGACAACAGAAGATACTGAGTTAAACTCAAAAGGTCCCTCAAGATACACTCAAAAGAACCATCCAGAAGATCAAATCATTGGGGACAAGAGTGAAGGAGTCCAAACAAGAAGACAACTAGCTGAACAAACAGAAGAAGTATACCTGGCTATGTTATCTCAAATAGAACCAAAGAAGTTTGAAGAAGCCAACAAAGACAAATATTGGGTGAAAGCAATGAATGAAGAACTAGACTAGATTAAAAAGAATAATACATGGGAGTTAATACCAAGACCCACAAGGAAAAATTTCATAGGCTCAAAATGGGTATTCAAGAATAAGATGAATGAAAAAGGACAGGTAATCAGAAATAAAGCCAGACTTGTATGCAAGGGATATTCACAAATTGAAGGTCTTGATTATGATGAAACATTTGCCCCTGTAGCCAGAATGGAAGCTATCAGAATGTTTTTGGCCTTTGCATGCTACCATGACTTCAAGGTATATCAAATGGATGTGAAATCTGCCTTCTTGAATGGAGATCTAGAAGAAGAAGTCTACATGGAACAACCTGAAGGATTCTCATTAACAGATAAACAAGACTATGTGTGCAGATTAAAGAAAGCCCTATATGGGCTGAAACAAGCTCCTCGTGCATGGTATTCAAGGCTGGACAAACACTTGCAAAAACAAGGCTTTAAGAGAGGAGGAGTAGACAACAATTTATACATAAAGGCCAATGAAAATGAACTTCTGATTGTAGTAGTATATGTAGATGACATCATGTTTGGTAGCAACAAAGAGAAGTTAACAAAATAATTTGCCGAAGAAATGAAATCAGAATTTGAAATGTCTATGATTGGAGAGCTCACCTTCTATTTAGGACTTCAAATTCAACAAAATAACAAAGGTACATTCATCTCACAAGAAAAATACTTAATAGAAATGTTGAAAAAGTTCAAAATGGAAGACTGCAAACCTGTGTCAACTCCCATGATCACTGGATGCAAACTATGTGCTGATGATGGATCTGCAGATATAGATCAAAGACTTTACAGATCCATGATAGGAATTCTGCTATACCTAACAACTTCTAGACCAAACATTATGTTGGTAGTAGGACTTGTGGCAAGATATCAAGCAGCACCAAAACAAAATCACTTACTAGCAGTCAAAATAATATTCAGATATCTACAAGGAACTGCACATTATGGACTATGGTATCCAAAAGGCAAGAGCTTCACTTTGACAGCTTCTACAGATGCAGATTGGGCCAGCTGTGTGGATGACAGGAAAAGAACAAGTGGAGGAGCATTCTATTTGGGTAAAAGTCTGGTAGCATGGCTAAGTAAGAAGAAAACTTCCATCTCTCTATCTATAGCAGAAGCAAAATACATAGCAGCAGCAACTTGTTGCACACAAGTAATGTGGATGAAACAAACTCTCCAAGACATGAAGGTAAGCATTGATGAACCTATTTCTATCAAATGTGACAATACAAGTACAATAAGTATATCAAAAATCCTGTACTTCATTCAAAAACAAAGCACATCCCAATAAAGTACCACTTCCTCAGAGAACAAGTAGCATAGAAAGTAGTAAAGTTGGAATATGTACCAACAAAGGAACAAACAACAAACATATTCACCAAACCTCTTGCTAAAGAGCCATTCGAATATCTAAGAGAAAAACTAGGGGTAGTATCTGCAGATGTTACTCTCTGATATAAAAAGAAAGCAACATTACAAGGGGAGAGCAGAAAAGAAAGCATCATTCCAGGGGGAGATCAGTCAACAAATTGTCACAAAATAACTAGTGAGCAATGCATGGAACAAGTCCTCAAGATCAGAGTTTTATGGACAACAGTTGAAAAGCACACCAGGAAATGGGTAACCCTTTTCCATTTATGTCAAAGGGGGAGGAAAAACAAGCACTAGAAGAAAGGGTATTCTAAAAGGCAAGCAGAGGAAGTGTATTTCCATCAATGACAAAGGGGGAGACTGTTGGAAATTTTGTCATTGATGGCAAAGGAGATAGCAAAGAGAGCAACATAGAAGTAGAGAGACATAAAAAGAGGCAGCAAAGATGTAGAGAGGTAGCAGAGAGGCAGCAGAGACCTGCATAGTGCTAGAGAGGGCCGAGCAGCTGTGAAAAGGGTCAACAAGGCCATTTGAAGAAACAAGGCAGCAAAAAGAAGCAGCCCAGTCAGCAGAATATACAAAGAATATAGAGAATATAATGACATGCACTGCTTGTGCACTGTCATGCACAGTAATTGAATGTAGAGAAACGGTCACTCTGAAACAGTGTGTGTTGAACTAACTGTAATAAGGGTAAATACCAATGTTCTGAGTCATGAGAAATTCAAATATATCGGGGATCTATGTTAAAATGACTTGATTCTGGAATGAGCAAGAAATGTATGCTTCCTGAATGTAATTTCATTAGATAGGTTGAATGCGCATTTATTTTGCAAAGAGGTTGAAGCCCCTTCAGTCGCATCAAGGAGGGCAACGCAAAAAATAGAAATGGTTTGATGGAAAAAAGTCTCAGAATGCACAGTGTGAATATAATAGAGCTATGTGTTTTTAACATGTGGAAGCACAGTGTTGAACTATTGATGAAACAAAGTTATAATGCAAAGAATTAAGTTGTTGATATCGCGCGGTGCGGAACCTTGAGCCAGAGGACGCAGAACCTTGCATGAACAATGAAACCGGGGATGAAAATACCAGCAATATCGCATGAGTTTGGAGGTGATAAGTGGTTTCACCTTTTTGAACGCGATATGGGTCTTCATTCGACACGTGGCAGAAAGTGGTATTTGGAAACCATTTACATCGCGTAACTTTTGAAGATTAACCACCGTGCACCTAAATTGCGCGATATTGCGCGAGGATCGTTGGATTTGGACTTGGAGTGCGAAAAAATATTGGCCGTCGGGTCCTCTCGACATTTAGCCAAGGTATGGACAGCGTGGGCCCAACTATTATTTTAAGTCGGCATTGGTTTATAACCAAAGTCTGAGGTTACGTATGGTTGAATAATCTTATGATCTGGAGCGCTGTGAGTGGGTTTCACATTAAATTTTATATCATTCGATTCGAGGATTATATATATGATTGGTATATATATTATATGATAAGGCGCATATGAATGTTTGATAAATGGTGTGGGCCCTTGTATGAATAAATTGATATGTTGCGGACCCGATAGATTTTAAAATGTGGCTGAGTCTTTTGAGTTCCGGAGGTTGATGTATATAAGTGTGGGACCACAACCAACGTTATATTGATACTTTTGTTAAATTAAAACTAGAGCACAAGGATAGGCGCGAAACATATGCATTGACATGGGTTTTAATATAAGCCACGGGTTATTAATGTTTACAACATTTGATTTGGGAATTCATATAGATGGCAGTATTTATATACATTGTTGATATGAGTCGAATGGGCTGTGGGCCATATGTGTGAACGGTTTAGTTGTGATATCCAAATATTGCTGATGGGTTTTAAATGTAAAGTGATTACATTCACGAAGTGGGAAAAATTCTATGGTTTGTAATCATAAAGTATTGTGGAAGGTTCAATAATATTCGGGCAAAAAGAACTCCACATCAAATTCAAGCATTGGTTCGCACCATAATAAAGCTCATATGGTGACATATTGGTTCACATTAATACAAACATAAGTTGTATTTCGGTTTATGACATAACAGGCAGAAGGTAACAATGTATTGAATTTTATAATCTTCGAATATTGACTCGAGCCCTGAGGTGGGGCCAAATGTAATTCAAATTAGTTAATTCGAATACGTATGAGTGGATTGTAATATAGTTTCGAAATTAAATTAAAACATTGGCAAGGTATATAAGAAGAGCATATTATATGCTTTATGGGTTTTATAACTTTGAGTATAAGAAGCCTCCGCATTTATTTAATTTGCCAGCAAATAATAAGAAGACGATGCATTCTTATATACAATGATAGTTTGAGAATTATTGGGGAGTTAAACTTGTGAAACATGTATATATACAGCAGAAACACAATTGAAGTGGAGAGTGTGCAGAAACTAAGAAAGACACAGGGTATTTAACAGGCATGGAAAACAAAGGTATGCAGAATAGGTACATGGAAAAAACTGAAAAGACACATGGCATTTTTCAAGCATGAAAACACAAGAGAATATGCAGAACAGTTACACTACAGTAGCAGAAAAGACAAACTCACAGAGAGCCAAAATCTGAATGGATTAAATTGAAATTATTATTGTAACTGAAAATGTAAATGTTTTAATTGTTTTTATATTGTTTGTGTTTCATTGGCAAGTCTCCGTAGGAAAACAAAAATCCCACTGTAATATTGAAATTTGTACATATTGTTATATTTTTTTCTAAATGAGTTGGACAAAGGAATAAGAAGGCAGAAGACAAAGAGTCATGGTTGTTCACTCCAAATTCCCTGTGGAATACAAACAGTCATGTGATGAACTCTATATATGATATCACATTGATATGCATAGAGAGGTTAGAGAATGCATAATTGAGGCAGAGAAGATAAGAAGGAGGAGGAGAAAAAAGAGATGCTGTGAAAAGTCAGAGATGATTTAAGACAGATAAGAAAGCTGGAAGATAGCAGTGAAGAAGGTACAGAACATAGCTGATATCCAAGGTAAATCAACAAGTGTTTTTGTTTTGAGAGAGTGAGGAAGTTGGAGCTTCCCTATCAAGTTGTAGCTTGATAGATGTCAGTTGTAGCTGACTGAGGTTGGAGCCTCCTGTAGGTTGGTGCCTGCAGAAAATTGATGGGAGTTGGAGCTTCCTTGCAAGTTGTAGCTTGTAGAATTGAGGTTGGAACCTCCTGTAGGTTGGTGCCTACAAAAAATCAGTGGTGAGAGGGAGTTGGAGCTTGCCTTTGCATCACAACAATAATAAGATGTGGTTTTCTCCCTTTATGGGTTTCCACTTCTATCTGTTGTCTCTGTGTGTGATGTTTATGTGTTGATATGGTTTATTCAATCTACTTAATACTTGTTGCTCTCATATTAAGTCTGCTGTCACATTATCTTAATACTTGCTGCTCACATATTAATATTGCTCACATATAAAGTTGATCATGAAATTAAGTTGTGAATAAGTTTAAAGGTTAGTTTAAAAGTTCATGAATGTGTTAAACTGATTCACCCCCCCCCCCCCCCCCTCCTCAGTTTAACTAAGGGTTCAACAATTTTTGACTAATTGGAGCATTCTGAAGCCATTGGTGCAGAGAAAGCAACCATTAGAGCATTGTAACTACATGTAATAGAAAATTTTTGAACATAATGAAATATGGACAAGCCATTGGGAGCTTGACCAACAGATGTAGCGTAGGAGGGGTGAAGTGCTTCGTCATGCCTGCTGTGTAAAATTCATGTGGTGACTTATTTATCTGTTTTACACTGTTGTTCAGTGTTATTTATGCTTATTTTATGCTTCTAATTCACTAAAGTTCATCTATAACTCATGGGAAAATTCCTTAATCCTTATGAAAACTAATGAATCAATTATGCACATGTTTTTAAAACTGAAAGAACCTTAGCAAAGTAAAACTAATACAGTCATTTCAAATCAAATTGTATTAGAGCTAGAGTTTTTCTCTGGTGTTGTTTAGTGCAAAGAATTGCTTAACTATTTGGAAGTTTATATGCTTACGAGGCTCAAGCTCAAAAGGACAGAAGGCAAGCTCGTGGAAGCAGGAGGTCTCAAAAGGAGTCAAAGCAAAGGAGAGAAAGATTTCCAGAATCTCCACCACCTAGTTCACCTCCTAAATAAGATGAAGCTCCATTAAGCATTCCTCATGAGGAAGGAGAAATTCATGAAGAAGTTGACCCTAAGGAAGAAGAAAGAGTGTTTAGGAAAGCATTTCTTGACATGAATGAGATGGTTAGAATTATTTATCAAGAAAGGAATGAGAGACTGGAAGGAGAAGGATCTCAACTCCAAAAGGAAGGACAAGGAGGTCAACATGATGAAGACAAGTCAAAGAAGGGAAATGGAGGAAATGGAAGCACAAGTACATCAACCACACAAGTCCAAGAGCACTGGTAAATCTCCTTTATTAAAACTTGGTGTTAAGTTCGAATTGCCAATTTTTAATGGTGCAGTAAATGCAGACAAGATAGATAATTGGGTTTGACAATTGGAGGCCTATTTGGGAATAAAGAACCTTCAAGATGATGATAAAAAAATTCAATTAGCTTCTTTGATAATGGAAGATGCAACACTTGTTTGGTGGGAAGCCAAGACACAGGAGGAAATCAAGAAACATGGTAAGATTATTATATCATGGTGAAATTGTATTGCTGCTATTAAACGAAAGTTTTATCCACTAGCTCATATGCAAAAATCCATCATGAACTGGCAGAACTTTAGGCAGTTAAAGGGACAAAATGTGCACGAATACACCTAGGAATTTAGGAGAAGAGCTCTTTTATTGGGGGAGGATTTGAAGAACCAAGAAACCTTGCTAAAGTACATAGGAGGCTTACAGAGCTACCTAAAACATACTATTCTCATGTTTAACCCCACTAGTCTAGATGAAGTTTATGTTCAGGCCACACATCTAGAAGCTAGAGGGAAGAACATTCCTGAAGAGGGTAGAAAGAAACCTTTTAAGGGTAAAGCCAAGGAAAAGACCCCAAAAGATAAAAACAAAAAGAATGCATCTGTTAAGAAAGAGGGAGAAAAAGTGACTTGTAAACATTGTTCAAAATAAGGCCATGCTGAAACTCAATTTTGGAAATTACATCCAGAATTGAGGCCAAAGAAACCCAATAACAAAGGGAAACATAAAATTGTTGGTACAACTCAACATGACTTAGGGTTTGATTCAGGTGATGAGACTAAAATTATAGCCATGGGATTGAAGAACATGAAGGGAAAAGAAATTGAAACTAAACCCAATATCAGTACATCAAACTATCACATAAACACTCCAAATGAAGAAGAAAGAATATAACTATTTCGTGTGAGGGTCATATCCAAGCATACCAAGATTGACACAATGTTTGACAATGGATCACTAGAAAATTTAATCTCTGAATATTTGGTCAAAAAACTTAACCTTGAGACCATACCACATCCAAAACGATATCCATTGGGTTGGATCTGTAAGGATGCAAATCTACAAGTTACAAGGAAATGTATATTGAGGTTTGCAATCACTGCAAGCTTTGTTGACACATTTGAATTAGATTTGGTTCCACTTGACATAACTAGTATTGTATTAGGGAGTCCTTACGTGTATGACAGGAAAGAGATATTCTATTGCCATGAGAACAAGTATCATTTATTCAAAGATGGAAAGGAGTTCATTGTTAGAGCACACCGCAAGAAGACAAACATTGCTTTGGTAAATGTTGGACAGGTAAAGAGGCTGGTAAATTCAAGTAAGAATTTTGTTCTTCTTATGATTTAGCCCAAAGCTGATATTAATCATGAATATTTTGAGGGATGTGATCCTTAGTAGAAATCAGAATTATATGATGTGGTTAATGGGAATCATGAGATGTTTTAGGAGCCAACATGATTGCCTCCAAAAAGGGAAATTCAACATGAGATTCAGTTGCATCATGATTGTCCTCTTCCAAACATCGGTATGTATCGCATGTCGATATGGAGAATGCTGAAATAAAGAGGCAAATCAAAGAGATGTTGGATAAAGGTATCATAAGGCCTAGCACCTCACCATGTGGTTCACCCATAGTCTTGATACCAAAGAAAGATGGGACTTGGTGCATTTGTGTATATTTTCGAGCTTTGAACAAAATTACGATAAAAAATCATTACCCACTCCCAAGAATAGATGATTTGCTTGGCTGAAAGAAGCAAAGTTTTTCACTAAGTTATATTTATGAAGTGGATATCATCAAGTAAGAATTGCGGAAAGTGATATATGGAAAACTGCATTCAAAACCAAACAAGGACTCTTTGAGTGGCTAGTTATGCCTTTGGTTTATGTAATGCACCGACAACTTTTATGTGGGTTATGGATAATGTTTTGCGACCATTCCTTGATGAATTTGTTATTGTGTACTTAGATGACATTTTTATTTTTAGCAAAACAAGAGAAGATCATGTCTTGCATGTAATTAGAGTGCTTGATATTTTGAAGAAAGAGAAATTGTTTCTTAAGATGTCAAAATGTGAGTTTGGAAATACTTCTTTGGTATATTTGGGACATATTGTAGGAGGAGGAGAATTGAGGGTTGATCCTTCTAAAGTGGAGGCTATTTTGAATTGGCCCACACCCAAAACAGTTACCTAGGTAAGAAGTTTCTTATGTGCAACTCAATATTGGAGGAAATTTATTTCTAACTTTTCTTCCATCACAACTCCTATGTATGCAGTGGCAAGTGTGAAGAAAGGCTTCCAATGGGGAGGCAAACAACAACGAGCTTTCAAAGGTTTAAAAGACAAGATCAATTCATCTCCAGTCCTTGCACTACCAAATTTGAGACAACCATTCGAGATACAAATTGATGCTAGTGACTATGCCATGGGTGCAATCCTTTTGTAGCATGGTAAGCCTATCGCCTTTCATTCAGAAACTTTTAATGGTGCTGTGACTAATTATCCTACATATGAAAAAGAACTATATGCGTTGGTACAAAGTGTCAAGAAGTGGAAACACTACTTGATGGGTAAAGAGACTATTGTACACACCGATCACCAAACATTACAGTACTTGGAGTCACAAACAAAATTGCAGCAATCAAGACATTTCAGGTGGATGGGATTTATTCAAAAATTTCACTTGGTTATAAGGTAAAAAAAGGTATATTCAATAAAGTTGCAGATATGCTTTCGATACCAATCATTAGTGCTTCTACTTTACTCAAAAATGATTTTGTTGTACATGAGAGTTACATAGAACAATATCTACATGACATTGATTTCAAAGATGTGTATTCTAGTTTGAGTGAAGGGAATCAAGTTGAAGAAAAAAATTATCACATGCATAACAATTTTCTGTTTCATTTGGGAAAGCTATGTATTCCACAATGAGAGAGGCTAAGCATCATGAGAGAAGTTCATTCTTCTCTTATTGCTAGACACTTTGGGGTAAGAAAAACAATGACGCATCTACAAAGGTATTCTTATTAGCCTCACATGATAGATAGTGTGTCACGTTTTATAAGAGGTTATTCTATGTGTGAAAAAAGTAAGCCTAGTAATAGGAAGCTTGGATTGTACATGCCACTACCAGTACCATCAAGGCCATGGGAGATCATCTCCATGGAATTTGTTGGAGGTCTACCTATGTCAAGAAAGCAACATGATTATCTTTTTGTAGTTGTGGATAGATTCAGTAAAATGTGTATACTTATGCCATGTAAGAAGACCATTACTACTGAACTTTATTTTCAAAATGTTTGGGTTCATTTTGGATTTCCCACTTCTATTGTTAGTGATAAGGATTCCAAGTTCATTGGGAATTTTTGGTCAAATCTATGGAGAATGATGGACACAAAATTGAAAAATAGTACCGCTTTCCATCCACAAACAGATGGACAAACCGAAGTGGTGAATAGAACAGTTGTGCATCTATTGAGAGGATATTGCAGAAAACATCCTAAGTTGTGGGATGAAAACTACATTACATTAAGCACGCTTACAACCAGGCAAAGCGCACTTCAACACAAACCTCACCTTTTGAAGCATGCTTTGGGTATTTGCCAAAATTGCCATTAGACTTCATCTTTGGGAAGGATGTTGCAATTGATGGCCATAGTGATATTGATAAGGCTCAAAAGTTCATTGAGAAAATTCAGATGATACATCAACAAGTTCAAGAATAACTTGAGAAAAGTCAGAAAATAAAAAGAGAGGAATGACAAACACCGGGTTGATCACAAGTTTCAAGAGGGAGATGAGGTATGGTTGCACATTAGCAAAGAAAGGATGCAAGGGGAAGGTGAAAAACTCAAACCCATTCACTATGGTCCTTTCAAGATCATAAAAAAAGTTGCTAATAATGCATTCCAACTTGATTTGCCTTCTTACATGCAAATGTATTCAATTGTTAATGTTGAAAACTTACGCTTGTATGAGCCTCCTTTGATCGATGATCAAGGAAGTGATGTTTAGTTACGTTCTATTGAAGATTTATCACCAGAATTTCTAGATGACCTCAAAGAAGATACAATTCTTGACAAGAGGACAAGAGCATCAAAGAGGGGAAGTTTTGACTACCTTCGAGTTGGGCTCAAAGGCACTAAACCAAGCAAGGAAAAATGGATGGAGATTGGAAAGGTGAGGGAGTTTTTCCATCTACTGAACATGTAATAAAGTATTTTGGGGTCCAAAAGCTTCCCAATTTGGAGGAATGATCAGGAGTTCATAAATTTTGCTCAAAATTAAAAATTACAGGATTGGATTGAAACCAGGATGGTTGTGTAGATCTCGTCTTCCTGATTCCAGCACCGCGAACAGTTCGAAAAACCAATGTCATATGAGGAAGATATTGCGTTCCGATCAAAATGGAAAATAGGTAAATTTATGAAAGTTTGACCAGGTTTGACTGGGCTGTACAGTCATCAAAAATAATATTCCCTAGAATATTCCTTCTACCGGACCAATCAATTCTTGACAAGAGTCATTGTTTTAGTGGCTTAATGTGTTTGGAGGAGCCAATGAGAAGGTGCCACGTGGCGAGCCGCGAGGCCACCACATGGCCTTGAAATTTGTTTTAAAATTTTATTGAGGTTGTAGTGCTCGACCCCTTGACCTCCCTCCGGGCACACACACGGTTTACCAACTGCACTACACGTTGTTTCTTAACAATGTATGGTGGCGGGTTTGACTTAACATTTGCTGCATATAAGATTGGAGGTTGGGAATTGCCAGCGGTCCCTGGAAATTTTTACATGGCACGGTCAAGCCAAGCCCACCTAGCACGGTCAGAGCCTAACCCAATGGCAACAAACTACAGTCCACTGTTAAACTGCAGTAATGAGCGGAGGTTCCGCTAACTGTCAAGCCACCTAACAGTTGGGGGTGCACATGTGGCCACCACCCTAATCGTAACATCAATTTCATGGCTTAATTGGTGGAGGAGATAGGAGCGTGCCAAATTTGGCAGTCAGCCCTAATTTAACTCCAGTTAATTGGATTTCTCCACATTTAGCGGAGTTTTCCTAGGAGATATTGGGCAAAAGTGTAGGAGGCTCAATTTTCGACCATTCTGAGTGAATGAAGAGTCATTTTTTACTAATTGGAGCATTATGAAGCCATTGGTGTAGAGAAAACAACCATTAGAGCACTATAACTACATGCAATAGCAAAATTTTGAGCATAATGAAAGATTGACAAGCCATTGGGAGCTGGACCAGTAGATGTAGCCCAGGAGGGGTGAACTGTTTCACCATGCCTGTTGTGTAAAATTCATGTGCTGACTTATTTCTCTATTTTAGATTGTTGTTCAATGTTATTTATGCTTATTTTATGCTTCTAATTCACTAAAGTTTATCTATAACTCATGGAAAAACTTCTTAATCCTTATGCAAACTAATGAATCAATTATGCACATGTTTTTAAAACTAAAATACCCTTAGCACAACAAAACTAATCCAGTCATTTCAAATCACTTGTCCTTCTTCATGTGCCATGATTGGTGAATTTTGAGGCATTTGTGACTTCCTTGAACCAATTTGAGGAATTTTCTCTTCAAGAACTCCTTCTCCTCTTTTCAGTTTTAACCTTGTAAGCATCATAAAACACTTTCAAACAAAATCAAACCTTCAAAATAACCATAGCTCTAATACCAAACTGGTATGAATTTACAAACTTGAAGGTTTATGGAGAATTTGAAAGTAAATTTATGTCATATGGGCAATGGATTAAGTTTCAAAGATACATAAATTAGTGTTTTAAACCCAGTTTGCAGAAATTAAGCAGAGAAAAATAAACCATACACAACAAAACAAAACATCAAATTGAAAACGAATCTCACCCCTCCCGAGCTATGTCTCCAGGTCCAACTTCCAATCTTGGGCATGTTCAATTAAGTGCTAAAATATGTAATTACATAGGTTTATAGTGCTCAAAATGAAAAACTATTGTCTAGCCTCAAAAGACCCAAAATACCCTATCTGGGCTCTTGTCGGGCTCAAAAAGGCCAAAAAATCATCAAGTTATGGCTCCTCAAATTTTTTATGCAAACAGTTCCACAATCTCAAAAAACTGGCTAACTGTCATATAATTTACACACTTATACAACCCTTCGAGCGAAAATTTTACCTGGCACCAGCAGGATCCGTGTCGACAATGGTGCAAATTTTTGATCCGTTAAATTATGCATGAGCCCCCTGTTGTCTCTCCAGTCGGGGTCATATGGGGTATTGATGACCAGTGGGCAGGGCTTAGTCCTGACCCCTTCCCCCCAATGTGAATTTGTCTTGTCTTTAACATAAACCCACGACATTGATATGTTAAGTAGCACAATTATAGCGTAGTGGTAGAGCTCAAAATGTTGAACGTTAGGTCACGAGTTAGATCACACCCATGACTATGGGCCGAACCCATAAAATTTTGGACAACCTGGAGGTGCCATGTGGTAGCCTCTGATTATGCCATGTGTCATCCTCCAATTAGCCCACAAAAAATCGAATCACCCAATCAAATTCGAAGAATTGGAAAAAATAGAAAGTGACACTTGTCGAAGCCTGATCGTACACCCAGTCAGCATGATGACATCAACAATACAGACTGCCTAGTCAACAGTCCAGTCAGCAACCTTGAAAATTTTTTTAGTTGTTGAGCCAAATGATTAGAACGTCATAACTTGAGCATACGATATTGGTTTTCAGTGATTCAAGTGGCGTTGGATTCAGAATGATGAACAATACAATCTGGTGCTAGTTTTAGCATTTTGAGCACTTTTATGATATCCTAAATCATGGGTAAATGGTTATCATATGGCCTTTGAGGATTTAAAGAATAATATTAGCTAAGCACCAATTCTAGCATTACCAAACTTGCAACAAGCCTTCAAAGTTGAGATAAATTTGAGTGGCTATGTTATGGGAGTGGTATTAATGTGTTGACAAACCTGGAAATCTTTCAACTAAGGGAGTATCTATGATGTGAAGTTTGAACTAGACTTCACATCGTTTGGAGTATCATCTTGACCACTAGAACTATAAGATTTTCCTTGGCTGCAATGAATCACATAAGAGAGTATGCTCATAACCTTTGAAATCATCAAGTAAGTTGACACCGTGAAACACTAATTTCAATATTTAAAAGGAGACTTTCACGAGAGGGAATTAAGAGTGAGCCTATAGAAGGAAAATAATAGTACTATCCCAAGAGATTCACACAAGAGCAGGGAAATTTTTGTTAGTTATCTGGAGAAATAGTCCACATAGACACAATGATCATTAAAGAAAATACATCACATATTCAACAAGATAAGCACAAAAGCCAATGAAGTAGTTCAAATTATTTAGTACATATGAACATAACATATACAATAACATCCAAAGAATAGTCTTACAATATTCATGATACTTGCATGAAAATGTGTCATCTCAATGAGATTTTTATTATTAGGTGAAAGATCCAAGTACACAGTTACAATGGTGAGCCACTAGCACCAATAGTGGAGCATTGAGTTGCTTCTTGCTTCTCCAAAGAAGGATCTTATCGCTTATTCCAAGCTAGAGAAGCCAATGCTATCTCTCTAAAATCTTAAGCCTCCAAAAGCCATTTTCTTGAGTTATGAGGGCGTATTTATAATAAGATAAATAAAATTTCATATCCTCATGACTCTTGAACTTACCTCATGATTATTGAACTCTCAAGTGACTCTTGAACTCCTACAAGAATCTTGGACTTATCCTACTGAATATTTAGTCTACATGTGACTTTTCATATTCCACACGTGTCTCTTGGACTTCCACACATTACATTTTGTTGTTTTATTTGAAAATGCATCATTACATTCCACATGATGATGTAGCAAAACACATGGACACATATGACATTGTGATGAAATTTGTACAAGCCATGACTTGGTAATGATGATATGAAGCTTTATGATGATGTGGCAATGTGAGGTTTCTCTTATTGCTTATATATTTGTGTCTTCATAATAGATGTTGCATGTTCTTCCTCTTTCTCCTCCAAAAGGTTTGAAGATATCGAGTCTTCACTATGATCTCAATCCTTAATTTTCTGTTGTGATCCAGTGTCCCTTCATCTTCTTGTTCACTAGTCATCCTATCTTCACAGCTTCATAAGTGTCTTCTACCATAGTATCCTTCCCCTCCTTTATGAGCATCATCCTATCATGTCAAGATATAGTACCTACAATTAAAATCCACTCATGACAAGACAAAATCATTCTGGGAATATCCTAGTCTAACTCGCTTCCTGAAATCCATCAATTGATGTGGAATTGGGTACTGTATAGGGAGGAAGGCTCAGGGATTGTGACATGCGCAATTCCGGAGGATAGGGATGAGAGTTTGATGACTGCAGTTGCGCAAAGAGCAACAACTACATGCCTAAGAAGCAAGACTGTGCAATTGAGGGTCACATTGAGGAAAAAATTCCCATTATAAATACTTAATGCACAACTTAGGAGAGAGGGAGAGCCCATGGATTGTGCATTTTTGCAGTTCAGGGAGACAAGGAGATATATTGCTATTTGAAACTATGTAATGCATAGAAAGAGGTTGATTGGGAGGAAATATTGTGCAGTTTTAGGGAGCAAGATGTAATCCTTGAGCACTATGACTACATAATACGAAATCCTTAGAGGAATTTTCTACACATTTCATAGTTCCCCAGGGTAGGACAGGCTTATTGTGGCCTGAGACTGTGTAATGTGCAGTTTAGGGAGGCAATTTGAGAGGAGGTTGACTAGAGAAGGATCAATTGTAGAAAATGAATAAGTGTGGGATTGAAGAGGGGAGATATGGAACCATAACATGACTTGAGCATGATCACACACTTATAGACAATCAAACACTCGACATGGAAGCATTTACCATCCACAATCAACATGTCCCTCTTGAAACGACAACAAAACAATACTTTCCTCCAAATGCGACACTTAAGATACACTTTGCGACACACGTGATAACACTAGTGAAAAAATGTTCAAGACTTGGGGAATGTTTCTAATGCATGTATGTATGATGTATAGAACATAGTAGGGTAGGAGAATGCATCATAACTACCCTTCAAGAATGTACAAATTATTCATTTTTACTAGATGCGACACCTTTTTAACTACAAAACGACACTTGAAAAAGTGAGAGGAAAGTGAAAACAACACTTGCAAAGGCTTACAGAAAGTGAAAGAAACACATTAAAAAGAGAAGGTAACATGAATATGACACTTATAAATTGAATGAAATAAAAAACGATAGTTGCGAATATGAAAGAAACACTTGTGAAAACAAAGGTGTGCCAAAGCAAAAATTGAGAAAAATCACTGAAATAGAAGTAAAATTGTAATCGAAGTGAGGAAGATTTTCAATGGAGAGTGTGCACTAAATATTGACATGTGTTGCGCAGTACACTGTGCTTATGGAATGCATAGTCACTGTTAGTAGTGATTGTGCAAGACTTACCTTCAAGAGTTTTGCGATGTCTATCTAAGCTTTCATTGAAAGAAGTGAACTTGTGAGTTATTCAAGGACTGAGCATGTATAAGCAAGTGACTTTGACAATTAGAATAAGACTTAACACTTTTAAAAACATTAGAAAACCATAAATTGAACATGGAATGGAAAATCAGAAGATCCTAAGTATGCTCCAAAATTCAAGCGTAGGAAAATTTTTGGAGGGTGTTTGTCGCAGCGACAACACTTGGCGTGATCCAGGTGGAAAATAATTAACGCAGTTAATAATTATTTTCTATAAATTGTTGTTAAAACCATGGATAATGCATGATAATAAACAAAATAAATCATAATATTAAAGTGAGAATCTAATCGCACAATGATTTAAATTTTACCATAGTAATTATGATACTCGCCCATGGTATTCACCCATGGCTTTTGTAAACCATGGTATTTACCCATGGTATCATAATTTATTATATTTACCCATGTGTCGTAATTTAGGTGTTCGTTTTTATTTCTTTTTTGAAATAACTCTCTTGCACGCGTGGCATATTATGAGTTATCTTTATAATGTCAATATTTATTTTACACATTGTGCCCTATTCTCAATTATTTTTATAATGCTTTTCTGCAATATTTATCTCATGCATTATGACATATTCCTTTTTCACTCATGAATTTGCATTTCTTAAAAAACTTGGATCATGCCAACATTAATGTATCATATTGGACGATAAATTTATAGCTAAGCGTGCTACGACCAGAGTAGTACTGGGATGGGTGACTTTCTTAGAAAATTTTAGTTCTTACTATTTTGTCACTTTCCTCGGTCTCATTCCTCCAATGATTTGGATCAATGGAATCAAAGCAAGGTTGCTCTTGTCTATTTTTTTGCACATGTCCCCAACGAGGTCAAGGTACAAGTATCTTGAACTTTAACTATTGAAACCTTTGCAAGATCGTTCTCACTGACCCCAACAACTTCACATGACAGACGAAAAGAACAATGACCGAGCAAGAGATCCTATCAAAATTTTGCTCGAGGAATCACTTACAAGACATAAGAGTGATATGATGGAAGCATTTTCAACACCTCATTGGATGGTGAGAATTTAAAAATATAATCCACCATATCTCTACTAGGTGGATCGACAAGCAAACTATCTCAACACAGTTATAGGTCAACTGCACAAAACCCTTGCCATGGAAGTCCATTTGCTAGGTTTCACACTATCAACATCACAATTAACCTACAAGAATTACATGGTATCTCTATCCTCATATATTCATTCATCATGTTTATGGGTCAACCACATAAAACCATTTCCACCAAAGTCCATTTTCTAGGCCACACACTATCAACATCACAATTGGCCCACAAGCATTACAGAGTATCTTTATCCTGAGATATTCATGGTTAAGGGTCATCCACAAACCCACTGTTATGGGTCAACCACGCAAAACCTGGGTCAACCACGCAAAACCTTTTCTTACACAACAGATCATTTTGGGTCATCCAAAATACATAGTTATGCTCATATTCAACAAAGTCTTTCCCAAAGGGAAATTTATGCAATGGGGACCATTGCTTCTTAAGGGGGGAGGATTGATCGAAGTGGAAAATAGTTACCGCAGTTAATAATCATTTTCTATAAAAAAATTTTAAAACCATGGATAATGCATGATAATAAAAAAATAAATCATAATATTAAATTGAGAATCTAATAGCACTGTGATTTCAATTTTACCATCTTAATCATGATACTTACCCATGGTATTTACCCATGGATTTTGTAAACCATGGTATTTACCCATGGTATCATAATTTATTATATTTACCCATGATGTCATAATTTATTATATTTTCCCATGGTATTCACCCATGGATTTTGTAAACCATGGTATTTTGAAATGTAAAAGGGGATAGCTCTCGGTGGAAAGACACCCACAAAAATTCTCTGGGAGAAAAGCATGATTTTTCTCATAATGTAGTCTCATGGGATATTATCAATTCAATAAATATTTGTGTTATTTTTATTTCTTTTATGAAATACCTCTCTTCCACATGTGCCATATTCTGAGTTATCTTTCTAATGTCAATATTTCTTTTACGCATTGTGCATTATTGTTAATTATTTTTATAATGCGTTTTTGCAATATTTATCTCACACATTATGCCATATTCCTTTATCAATACTTCAATTTAATTTCTTAAATTTTTTGGATATTTCCAACATGAATGTATCAGATTAGATGAGAAATTTATAGTTAGACACGCTCCAGCCATAGTAGTACTGGGATGGGTGACATGCCAGGAAATTTTTAGTTCTTACTATTTTGTCACTTTTCTTGGTCTCATTACTCCAACGACTTGGATCATGGAGACACAATGGTAGGACTCTAGCTTCTCTATTTAGGTCTACCTTTGAGCGCAAAGTCTTAGTCCTTTAGGAAATATTGATTCATTGCATGGATTACCTTGGCTTCCCCATTTGGCCCAATATGGATACGGTCTCCTCTATTCCTTTTATCGAGTAAAAACGTTTACAAATATTACGAAATCATAATTGTTTTGATCTAGGAGAGGGTAATATAGTAATGCACATTAAATATATTCAAAGTATGAGTTTCAATCTCTAGTGTTTCTCCGTTACGAGCATGCACAAACAATACCCTGATAGAGTCACTACAAGAACACAAGCATCACTTTGTTGTCAACGAGCCTGAATAATACCACGGTGAAGTTACTTGCTTCACCTCTCTGCACAAGAAGCCTTTCTCTTCTTTCACCCTTTATTCATTTTATTTATAGAGCTATTCTTAGGCACTTATTATTTCATTGGGGTATAAGATGGATTTTGACTTATTGATAGCAGGATAGGTTGTTCCTTTAGAGACATGTATATATACCTTTGATATTGGTTTTCTCGCTATTGATTTTCCCCTTTCCCTTCTTTTCTCAATGATATCATCAAGAAAACACCATTCAATTACAACACCTCGTTAAGGGATGAGGATGCTAAAATATATGCGGGCATCGCGGTTCAACTTACGAATTTTCATTCAAATGGATCGTATTTTCCATTCAGGCATCATTGAATTTAAAGATATGTAAACCCAAAAAAAAAAAAAAGATGACAGATTAGCCAAGGGTTGTTCATCGTCACAAATTTCCCTTTTCAATATTTCCCACATTTCCTTTTGAGCCAAATAGGATTACCTTTAATGCAAAGTATTATTAAATAAAACATGAAAGAAAATACATGAAAAAACTAGAAAACTAGATCGAAATAACAAAGCAGATGAAGAACTGAACTAAAAACAATACGCGTGAAAAAATAAGAAAATAAAGCAAAATCTAAGACTAGATGGAGAGAAAGTGCATGATGAGTATGAAAGGGAACTAGAATGCAACTAGACCTACTCCTAACCTAACCAACTAGAATGGTTATGGCTAAGTGTAATGAAATTTCCAATGTAGCCATCGTAACTACTCCCGACCTGCATACACAAAGATACACGCGATTAAAATCAATATAAAACATCATGCAAAGAAAAAGATAAGAACTTGAATGGCTAGCACAAAAAATAGAAGGTATTTTCTAAATGTAGAAATATGTGCCAAAACCATCAACCTTAATTGACCTACCACCTTACCTTTTTGACGAGAAGAATAATCAAACAAGCCTTGAAATATTTTCGTGAATGCATATACACCTGTATTTTCTTTCTTATAAAACATCAGAAAAATCTGTAGCTTGTTATTAGAAAAAGGGCTTGTTAAGTATAAGGCTTCCAACTAATCATGAATTGTATCATAAAATTCAGAACAATCCTCTTGAAAACCCAAAAATCCTTGAGAAAATAAATTTTCAATTGACGAAATGGAATTAGGACGAGAATCTTGTAAGGGAAACTGAATCTAATCATGTCCAGAGGACTTGTCGACATAGTGACGACTTGAAATAATCATCAATGAAGGCTAAATTGCCGCAATTGATTGACAAGTCTCTGAATAGTAAGATGATTAACCAAAAAGACAAATCGATTCAAAACAATTACCATCTGATATACTGGTGGGAAAATGGTTAATTGAATAACCGTTACTAGCACAAACATCATGATCAAATAGACTTTTCAAAGCATAATATTATTAGCTAGTAGACAACAAAGATAGATCAGTTTGAATAAATTTACAAATGCAGTTGAATAATATAATCGTATTCCTCATTGTTGAGTGCGAAAATCCATTTCCTTGTAACTGGTTACAAACTAAATCAACCCCACAATCATTGAAAGAATTGAAAAGTAATGCTAGTATAAAAAACACATGAAACCTGTAAAGATACAATTGATGAAAAAGAGGAGCTTGATTCACCAAAAAACTCAAGAATTCACTAACACTCAAGTGGACATCTGGTGTCATGAAGAAAATTATTAGCGTTATAATATTCACAAGAAAAATTAGGAGCTAGTTATTTTCAAAAGAATCTGATAGGTATGCATCTTTTGGCCAATGATAATATTTAAAATGATCAACTTCATAGCTACGTGCTTCCATGAGATACATACATTTCAAACCTGAATTTGATACATGATATTTTCATGAAGATGAATCAACTGAAATTGAATCTTGAAATTTAGCAATGATATATTCAAAATTCCACAAGTCTTTCAAGAAGGAATTTGCATTTAGTGAAACCATGCAAAAGAAAGAAATTTTTGAGAAAATCCATATGTTACTTAGTTCGGGGATCTTATGTGGATTACGAGAACCTGACATAACTATCAACAGAAGTTGAAGTGCCTCAACTTCTTGGCAAGTCCCTGAAATTTCAAGGATTGAAGAATTGTATTTTAAAGATTAGATTAGATCATGCATGATATGTGGACAACTACTACCAGTAATTTTAATAAGACCACTAATATCAATATGGTAGCCACCTACATCATTGATTCGATCAAATTTTAAAACCTCAACAAACAAATTACCCAATTCATAATATTTTTCTAATTGAACATTTAAGGATGGATAGACTGGACAAATCTCATGAGTAGCCTGAGTTGAAGAATTTTCCTCATGCAATACTGGAAATGATAAGGAATGGAATGTATATTTAATAATTTTATTGCTTCCTTCTTTGTCATGGATGACCTCACTACCTTGTGAGAATTAATATTTTTTCTTATTGAGTGGGAAATTCGAAGAGCAAGGCATATAAGCAATATGACACAAGGAACAAGGAGTTGAAGAAGAAGCTTCCATGAGAAAATATTATTTGACCAAAAAAAACTCTTGATCTAAATATTTCAAATCAAAATTTGCTTGAAGAACTAAAAGATCGATGGGTAAACTTGGGAATTCATCACCATGTACATCAACATAATCATCATCATCATAATGATTTTTTCCCAGGACTTTACTTGATTGATTAGGAAATTTGAGTTCATTTAACTAATTACTAAGATTAGTATATTCAATATCAACCAAGAATGAAGAAACACCATCTTCACATATAGGACATTGAAAAATAAAATAAAGATCTAATGAATCCTCACCATTTTGATCCTCTACCTGCGAAATGTGACTACCTTGCACTTGGTCACTACTTTGATTTGGAAAAGACTAATGAAGCAGATCCAGGGGAAAGGGATCATGGGAAAGAGACAATAGAGGATGATTAGTATCCAAATTGGATTTAGGACTGAATTTATTAGTGTTAATGTCTTCCTGAAAAGTGGAGGGATTAGTATTCACCTTAGGCTCCATAAATCATTCCAAAGTTTCCTCCAACGGATATGATTCATTGAAAGTGGATGAAGATTGAAGAGACAAATCAACAATTAAATTCCCATATTTCCCAATTTTAACATCATTGCATGGAGGCACCTAAACCTGTATTGGAAAGGAAGGGGGGAAAAGGAGCAAAAGGAATAGTAGGTTCTTCCTCTGAAATTAGAGGTGTCTCGTGATTTACGAAATTTGGTATAGAAGAAACATCAGGGGGTTGAGATTCACATTGCTTTAAGTAAATATTAACCAAACACTCAAAATTTTGTTTAAATAAATCCCAATCCATATCTTATTCAGGAAACTCATAACATAGGTGAAGGAATCAATTAGAAAAATCCCCAATTGATTCATTCAGGTACATTCTTAGTTGATTAATCATTTTAAAAACATATCGGTAATCATACCTATCAAAGCCTTACCGAAGCTCCTTGAGGAATTGATCAAATGAATGAATGGAAGTAGATGGTAGGGTATGGCACCAACAGTTAACTCGACCTTCAAGAGTGAGGAATAAAAGCACACAAGAAATATCTTCACAATTGATTTCATAAGATTCAAAAAAATTGAAGATTGAAAGATATGCTTAGATATGGATGTATCACCCTCACCATCAAACTTCAATTGAGACAAGTGATAAAGAGGTTCACTGAGGATTAATTTTTTACAAATGGATCTATTGTAAAAGAATATCAAAAGTATGATTTGAGGATCAACCATTTAAGATAAGAGATTTAAAAAAGACTTAATGGGCACAACTTGTCATCTGCTGTAATATTCCTAAAATTTAGCTTTTAGCTAAATGGAATATTATAGATTATTTTGTGACTAGGTAGGTGAATAAATGGGTAGAGAGGCCCATAAATCTCCTTAGCAGCAATAAAAAAACTTCAAGTGTGAAATGAGACCCTCTAAGCAGCTAAATAAATCACCTTTGAGTGTGAACATGGGTTGGATCATGTTGAATAGGTCAACTTTGACCAAATCAACAGCACAGTTATGGAGGAGTGGACATTTAATGACGAATAATGTAGTTTTGGAGGGAGATTGATTGCATGGAGGTAGTGACCTAATTGAGTGGGGCCAAGGGTAAGGAAGCTCCTAACCTATATAAGGGAGAGGATGGCAACCATATTGGTTATGTTTTTGGCTTATTATTTTATATGATCTGTTTAGACTTCTTGCATTCTTCAGTTGTTTAGTTGAGTTTGTAGTGACGTTTAGCACAGGGTGTTCCCAAGCGGGAATCCCATCTCTTTCCTTGAGAGGCCTCTTGGAGGAGTATTGTACTACATTTCCACACTCAGGCTCAGGGACAAGCTACATCTTTCCTCATCAACGCAGTTTCTGCAGAATATTGTGTTGTGTTGCAGGGTGCAACAGTGGAGAATTATATTGGGTGTCTTCAGAGTTAGTTTTATAGTGGAGGAAGGTTTGCATCCATTGGAAGGCCTGTAAAGAAGCCCCTTGGGCTTTATTGACATATTTTGCATCAGGCCAAGGTGTATTTATCCCCTACAGTGCAATTCCAGCCCAGATCTGTGTTATTTTAGGGAGGAGTTGCAGGGGTGGTTGCAATGGTTGTTTTGGGAGGTAATTTCTTTAGTGGAGGAGCCATTATTTCATCCAAAGGATCTATTGGAGAATATATATAGTTTCTACATCAGCTTCAGCCATATCTTCTCATTTCTGTTGTTGTAGCTTACCTTCAGCCCTAGGGTTGCAAGTTACATTGGCACGTTGTGTGCATTTTCCATAAACCCTTCTCGAGTTCTCTTGGAAAGATGATCTAGTGCCCAGATCTGTATGTTTAGACTATATTGGGGCCTATATCAGTATTTTTATATCATTGTATCATCTCCAGCTGTAGTTATTCTTAATATGACTACGTTTTAGTTTCTCTCCGGCATTTTGTATAGTAACAACAACTCATATTTGGGAGTGATTACTTATGGGAGGCTTGTTTCCTCATTTTATATGATTTATGCCTCACTATTTTGTATTGAGTTGTTGCTTTAATACATAATTTTATGACTCCATATTGGTATCATGGTTTCATGTGTTAAATATTTGTTGTTTCTTTCATTTTATGCACTATATTCCTGCTTTTCCCATTTGGGAATATTACAGTGGTATCAGAGCATAATCTTGGCTCAACCTGTGCATTCAGCCAATATGTCACCATAAGGAGAAGCTTCTCACAAGAAGAGGAGATGTACAAAAGAAACAAAGACAAAACTCCATTATTTGGAGGAAGGGAGGAAAAGGGGCTCTAAAAGCTTCTTTTTCAATCTATGCAGGGTATTCATGAAGATATCAAGAATATGAGAAGGGAGATGTGTAGAGAATCTCTAAAGGGGTTTGAATATGAAGCAAACCCTAGATTTTTACATGATGGGTGTGAGCATTCAGCCACACAATCTGATCTACAACGCACTAGTATGCCCATATTTACTGCAAGAGAGATGGAGGAAGAAGATGCACCAAAGGAGGAGACTTTGAGTGACTATATTCAGGAGTATAAATCTCAATCTTGGAGATTCAAGGAGCACTTGAACTTCCAAGGGTTTTTCCAACTTTAGGAGAATAGAAGGCCCAACAATAGAAGCATAAGTGGTATATTATTTCTACCAAATTTTGATGGGTTGTCCAAATGCATAGCCAAGGATTGGATAGATCAGCTAGACTCATATTTGCATCTACATCAAGTTTCATAAAAGGAAGCCCTTAGGATATCAGTGCTGCATCTTGAAGGTAAGGCTCATACTTGGTGGTTTTATGAATCATATTCATTTAATCATGCAAATATAGTTGCTTATGCAAGATTAATTAAGAGATTAGTGAAGAGATTTGATGTAAAACAATCTGAAACATCTTTGATTGAGCTAGCAAAACATAATCATTCAAAACCTTTGCGTGAGTTGGAAAGATCCAATGCACCAACTCCACTTCAGATTTCTAGTGAGGGGGATAAAAACTTGTATGATATCTTGCCAAGGGAAAGATCCCCATTGTAGGCACAGCCTTCTTCTCAAAAGGAAGACATGAAGATTCCTCCTTCAAGGGAAGACCAAGATCTAAGGTCTCTCATCGTTGATGAGGTATTCTCAAATATTAATGAGGAGGAAGAGAAGAAAGGAAGTAATAGCGCTATCACTTCAAGAGGAGAACCATCATCCCATGGGGGTGGGCATGAAGCTATTGCTTCAACTAGAGGAGCTTTTGCATCTCTGCAAAAAGTTTCCAAGGAGCAGCATGTGACAGTAGTGATAGGCAGTAACACCTTGATCAAAGGAGGGGAAGAAAAGGTGGATCAACATCAAAGGATGAGGAGCATGCACCCTTGTTTATTTCAAGGGGTTTATATACAGAAAAAGGATATTTTTTTTCACAGTGAAAGGAGAGAAAAATCAGTCCACTCACCTATACAATCTACTTCAGACTTTGATGTCTCATTACATGGGGGCATTCCACCTGGGAGACCACCAGATCAGGAGATGAGAGACATCTCACATTAGGTTGCATCACTCATTGATTCAGGAGGGGTGAGAAACTTGGGAGGATTTGGCAGAGCGCATATATTCTTGGGTAGGCTGAAGGAGGAGTGAGGCATTCTCCTAATATCATCATTACCCACTCTCATCATCTATTCTTTGCTGAGAGAAGATGTTTCTAGGATGGAGGATGGCACCCTCATGGTGTAAGGAGACCACTTCGTGGCTTTAGAGGACCGGAGGATACTTCCACATAGGAAGGAATATTCCCCATTTGGTAGAGGATGGTGGCCACTCATGCATGCATTGGCCAGACTTAGGGGATTTTGGAGAGGTGAAAGCTTCCTATGGAAGACTAGCCTCCAAAAGCTTCCACCTTCACTTGAGCATGAGTAGCTACAGGAGGGGCAGCAGTAACATATCTGCAGCATACCAGTGCTTGACTTTGGCATGGGATATGTCAAGGAAGAGGGAAGTCACATCGCAGGGGCCACATAGTAGAGACAACAACACTGTCATTAGAGAGTTTGGATCCTTATTGGAGATCCCAGATATTGGTGGAATACTCCACGGATCTCTTTACATGCAGGATACTTGAAGATCAGTTTTCAGATGGAGGATATATAGTGAGAGATGGGGTCATATTTTATGAGGATAAGATCTTCTTGGCTCAAAGCTCAAGGACAAACTATTACATGCAGCCTATGAGATCTTGCTTTCCAATCCCACTGGTTTCATTAGAGCATGCCATACTATTTTGGAGGGATTCATGTCGGAAGAATTTAAATAGGAGATGCACTATCATATGAGGAAGTGCATGGATTGTTTGGAGGGAGAAGAGAAACATAACTCTTGGGAAGAGTTATCATCACCACCTCCTTACTCACTAGGTGTGAGAGGGAGCTCATCCATGAGTTACCTGATCCAGGTGGATATTGGTGGCCACCAGCCTATTCCACTTGGGCCCCCACCATTGTCTCTTTCAGTTTTTCAGTTTCGGCATAACTTACTATTTTTAGTAGTTTTTCGGGTCCTGAACTTCCGGAGCCGTTTTGAGGCCCTAAACGACGTTTTTTGGGCATCGCGCCTCCATCGAATATCATTCTGTTCCATAATGATATTCATGATGAAAGTTGTAGTCCTCAGATAGAGCTTTCTAATGATGTATCATGTGCATCAAATGGAGATAGGATGCCAAAGTTACGTCCCTGGGAAGTTGAAACACCAATTTACCCAAACGGGACCCATAGTTTTGGCGCTTCATCTCCTAGGGTTAGGTTTTTGGATGTTTAGGGTTCTCCATTGTTTCTCAATAATAAATAGGCCCTCAAGCCTCATCAGAACTCAATCTGAGAGCCTGTAGCTGCCACATCTCTTCTCAGAGATAGCTACCAGCGCCCTAGCTAGTTTGATTTCCATTCTGTCTGTAAGCAAATTTCAGTTCTTTGATATTAATGAAATGAAGTGTTATTTCCACTGCATCTCTGTATTTATGGTTATGTGTTTATTCTGTTGCGTTTCTGCATAAATCTGGATCAGTGGTATCAGAGCTGTCTGATTTTTCTCGATCCTTCTTTGTATGTCCCCAACGAGGTCGAGGTATAAGGAGCTAGGGCTTGATCTCTGTGAACCTTTGCAAGATCAGCCTCGCAAACCTCGACGTACGCCCATGGGGGATGAAAAGAAAGATGAGGGAGCAGGAGATCCTATCAAAATATTGCTCGAGGAGGCCCTCGAAAAACAAAGGAACGCGATGATGGATAACTTTGCTCAGATCCTTCAACGGCTGCCCACCGGCGGCGCATCTGCATCCAGCAGCCACTCTGGAGGTGCGACTCATTTTAAGGTACAAGTAAATTTTGACATTCCCATATTTGAGGGTCAAATAGACGCAGATGCCGTAGATATATGGTTGAATCTATTAGAAGGATATTTCTTTGTTCATGACTTTTTAGACCGGGAGAAGATTATTTTTGCACTCCTCAAAGCTACCCCCCATGTTAAGGACTGGTGGGAAACCTAATGTGAGAACAAGGACCAGATAGAACCTTCTCTGTTCTCGGCCGTACCAACTTGGAATTCTTTCCGAGACGCCGTCAAGGAACAGTACTATCCCGTGGGGAGCTATGAGGACAAGTACATACAATGGACCACGTTGCGACAACAAAGGGATCAAGATGTGCATGAGCTGACGAATCTGTTCGATACCCTGCGCACAAAGTTGGGTATAAAAGATTCAGAGAAACATTTGGTGCTAAAGTATCACAGTTTTCTGCACAGATACATTCAGGAGGAAATGGAGTTCCTTCACATCTCCTCGCTTGGTACGGCATACCGGTATGCTGCTAAGATTGAGCAGAAATTCAAACAGAAGAAGCGAGACTTTGGATCTGTGAATCAAAAGCAAGGGAAAGGTGCTTCCAAACCGCAGAACAAAGGACAGAGCCAAGGCATGGCGGCTAAATACAACCCGTTAAAGCCACAAGTAAAGAACAGCACCACAAAGCCAAAGAAGGACACGGGAAAGTGGTGTGAGTTCCATAAGAGCTCCACTCACAACACGAGTGTCGAGCCAAGCAGTCGCTAGTGGCCGAGATGAGGGCTTCTGATTCAGATGCATGCTCCGACTCTGAATCAAAACCTGAAAAGGGGAATGAAAAATGGAAACAGATTATTGATGCGGAGCCCAATGCCACTGTTGCCACTAGAAAGATACAGAAGGAGGAATCGGAAGATCCAGAGGAGGAGGAACGTCTCTTCCACTCCCATATGTGGGTAAAGGGCTCCCTTGTACAGTTCATTGTCAAAAATGGGAGCCAAAAGAACCTCATTTCAGCAGACATCGTGAAGCGGTTGGGCTTTCCGACCACAGCTCACCCACATCCATACACCATCGGGTGGCTTCACCAAGGACGAGATCTCCGCGTCAGCCAGCAGTGTCGCCTTCCCTATAGCATCAAGCCCTTCACGGATGAGGTACTATGTGATGTTGCTCCTATTGATGTTTCTGATGTATTATTAGGACAACCATACTTGTGGAAGCGTCATGATGTGTATGAGTCTCGACCTTGTGCTGTTATTGTTACTTTGGGAAATAAGTTGTACAGGATACCAGAGGTACCACCTCCTGCCACTATCTCTTTGGTTACTGCAAAACAATGCAGTAAGCTCATTTCCCAAACCAGGAAATTCGTTTTCCTGATGATCTGCCCCCAGGGCAAGAAGAATATTGTGGCCACGACCTCCAGACAGGGCTCCTCTGCACGACAACAACAAATGGATAAGGTTGTGGAGGAGTACGGGGACATCTTCACCTCACCCACAGGGGTTCCTCTGCACTGTCAGGTCAAGCACCCGATTGATCTGACCCCAGGTGCGCCGCTACCCAATGGACCGATCTATCGGCGCTCTGTTTTGGAGAATGATGAAATCAAGAGGCAGATTCAGGAGCTGTTGCAGAAAGGTCACATCAGACCAAGTTCATCGCCCTGTGGGAGCCCGATCGTATTGGTACAGAAGAAGGATGGGACGTGGAGACTCTGTATTGACTATCGGGCGCTGAACAAGATCACTGTCCGGAATAGGTACCCAATCCCACGGATTGATGACCTTCTGGACCAACTCCAAGGTGCAAAATATTTCAGTAAGATCGACCTAAAGTCTGGGTATCACCATGTACCAATTGAACCCTCTGATGTGTGGAAGACTGCCTTCAAAGCTAAGGAAGGCCTTTTTGAATGGCTGGTCATGCCTTTCGGGTTGACGAATGCTCCCGCAACCTTCATGAGGATGATGGACGACATCTTGCGGCCATTCACCTACTCATTCGTAGTGGTGTACTTGGATGACATTCTGATCTTCAGCAAGACTTGGGAAGAGCACCTTCATCACATCCGACAAGTCCTCCAAACACTGCGGCAACACAAGTTGTGTGCCAATTTGGAGAAGTGCATGTTTGGCATGACCCAGGTCCAATATTTGGGATACATTATTGATGAAAGGGGGGTGCATGTGGATCCAGCCAAGATCCAAGTCATTCGGGATTGGCCAGCCCCGACTACTATAACAGAGCTTCGCAGCTTTCTGGGTCTTGCTAATTTCTACCGTAGATTCGTGTTGGGATTCTCTCATATCACTTGGCCCTCGAGTCAAGTCACCAAAGGAGGAGCGAGAGAAAAATTCTTTTGGTCGGAACCTCAACAGAAGGCGTTCAAAGAATTGAAAAATCGCCTCTGTTCTGCCCCAGTGCTCACCTTACCAGACTTGCAGCAGCCATTTGAGATCGAGACAGATGCCTCTGACTATGCTATTGTGGCAGTTCTTACTCAACAGGGACATCCAGTGGCATATCACAGTGAGACATTGTCTGAGACAGTTCGCAAGTATCCCACCTATGACAAAGAAATGTATTCCATTGTGCAAGCCCGTCGACAATGGAAGCATTACATTTTGGGGAAGGAAACAATCATCCACACAGACCACCAGCCCCTGCAGTTCATACAGACACAAGGGAAGTTGCAGAATGATCGCCATTAGAAGTGGTCCACATATCTGCAACAGTTTCATTTGAACATCAAGTACAAGAAGGGTAGCACCAATAATGTTGCAGACTACCTCAGCCGACCACCGATCGTGGCGCTCACCACCGTGCTCAACTTTTGTGGGCACGAGACTTCTGATTGGCCGCTTCTCTATGAGAGTGACCCAGAATTCGGCCACACTTACAAGGCACTCTTGGGGGGTACGCAAGTTCCAAATTTTCACCTCCAAGATGCACTTTTATGTCACCTGGGACACCTTTTTGTTCCTTCAAGCGAGCGTGCCAAGATGATATGGGAAGCACACTACAGTCGAGTCGTTGGGCATTTCGGGGTCGAGAAAACAGTAGCAATACTACAGAAGTATTTCTATTGGCCGAACCTTCGAAAGGATGTCGAGAAGCACATCAGATCCTGCACCGCTTGTGCCATTGCCAAACCGACCATCAAGAAGCAAGGCCTATATACTCCACTACCTACCCCTAGTCGACCGTGGGAATCCATCTCCATGGATTACATGTCGGGCCTGCCTTCTACTAAGAATGGAAATGATTGTGTTTTCGTGGTCGTTGACAGATTCTCGAAGATGGCCATCATGGCGGCCTGTAAGAAGAATATCACAGCAGAAGCCACTGCTAAACTCTTCTTTGAACGAGTGTGGGTGTACTTTGGGATCCCACAGTCTATCATATCAGATCGAGATAGCAGGTTCCTCAGCACATTTTGGTCCAGCCTCTGGTCAATGTTGGACACAAAGCTCACCAAGTCCACAGCTTTCCATCCCCAAACATATGGCCAGACAGAGGTCGTCAACAGAATGATTGTACACATTCTGCGCATGTACAATTCAAAGCATCCACGCACATGGGATGAGAGCCTCCCTTATGTACAACATAGTTATAATCGGGCTCTCCACAGTTCAATTGGCCATAGCCCCTTTCAGGTGGGCTTGGGATTCCAGCCACTATGTCCCATTGACGTAGCCATGCCATTTGCAGCTGCTCAGGCCGATTCAGCTCATGTCCAGTCTGAAGTTGAAAAAGCAAGTAGCTTCATTGATTGCATTCAACACATTCGCCAACAGGTTCATGATATATTGGATAGAGCCAATGCAAAGTACAAGCAGCGCCATGATCAACACCGGGTGCCACACAACTTCCAGGTGGGCGACAAAGTATGGCTACATTTGCAGAAGGAGCGCCTCACTGGACCCCACCGCAAGCTTCACCCACTCTGATACGGGTCGTACACCATCACCAAGGCTGTAGGGAACAATGCCTTCGATCTTAGTATTCCTCCATTCCTTGGTCTGCACCCAGTCTTCAATGTGGATCGCCTTCTTCCTTACTTCCCACCTCTACTGGACACCTCGGACATTGCAAAACAACTCACACCAACAGAGTTAAACCCAGACTGCATGGAACAGGCCACCACAGATTGCATCATGGACATGCAAATCAAGAACACTCGCCAACAGAAGATCCAACTGTATCGGGTTGTCAAAGCTGGCCAACTCCTGCACCAAGGAAAGTGGTTCACCAGGGACCAAGTTTAGCAGAAATTTCCTCATCTCATGGAGGAACTTAACGCAATGGAGACAATTTCTTCCTAAGGGGGGAGGAATGATCCAGGTGGATATTGGTGGCCACCCGCCTATTCCACTTGGTCCCCCACCATTGTCTCTTTCATTTTTTCAGTTTCGACATAACTTACTATTTTTAGCAGTTTTTCGGGTCTTGAATTTTCGGAGTCGTTTTGAGGCCCTAAACGACGTTTTTTGGGAATCGCGCCTCCAGCGAGTATAATTTTGTTCCAAAATGATATTCATGGTGAAATTTTTAGTCCTCGGATAGAGCTTTCTAATGATGTATCATGTGCGTCAAACGGAGATAGTATGCCAAAGTTACGTCCCTGGGAAGTTGAAACACCAATTTACCCAAACGGGACCCATAGTTTTGGCGCTTCATCTCCTAGGGTTAGGTTTTTGGATGTTTAGAGTTCTCCATTGTTTCTCAATAATAAATAGGCCCTCGAGCCTCATTGTAACTCGGTTCAGAGGCCTGTAGCCGCCACATCTCTTCTCAGAGATAGCTACCAGCGCCCTAGCTAGTTTTATTTCCATTCTGTCTGTAAGCAAATTTCAGTTCTTTGATATTAATGAAATGAAGTGTTATTTCCGATGCATCTCTGTATTTATGGTTATATGTTTATTCTGATGCGTTCCTGCATAAATCCGGAACACTACCTCACTAGTTTGAACCAAGTGTATGGTAAGGATTGTATTTCTTAGCATCATGATAAATTTAATATATACTTGCATTTTCTTACCACTCATGTGCAGGGAATTGCTCCAAGAGGGGGCACTATTTCTCATTTGCTTCATGAGTTATTTTGGATCATGAGCAATGATGTTTTTGATCACTGCCTAGGATAATTTGAGGAGATGATGTATTCCTCATGGTGTGATACATTGAGACCAAACATCATACAAATTTTCCAAGCCTGCAAGAAGAATGGGGCGGAAAACAAGTGGTGGAGGGAACACTTGTTATATCATATTCCATGGCAACTAGGAGTAAAAATGTGTTGGTTTCACTTGAGGGACCATTGCCCTTCCCCATTACTACACATGGTAGCTAGCATGACCTTGATTGTGATTCCACATGTTAGTGATGTTCTTATCTTTATTGGGAACATGATTGGAGAGGAGGCACATTGGTTGGATGTGTCCATTGGGAATGAAATTTCCCACAATTTCTATGCTTCATGCTCCAAGGGGAGTATGTGAGATGATATGTCCACTATAGTAATTCACTTGTTTCTTTATGAGGTGAGCCATATGATTGTTTGGAGCACTTGGAAGATGCCTCTCATAAACATTTGGGAGGAACTTTTCTATGAATTACCATGCTGGAAGGTGATTCATTTTATTTGGATGATAGCATGGAGATGGGAGCCTCTCATTGGGAATGAGATCCCCTATGCTTGTCATCACTCCTACCTTGAGGAGGCCACTGGAAAACAATAAGGTTCCCATATATACCTTCCATTTTATCATGATGAGAGCCATTTGGTTTATCCACCAAAGGACAACTTAACATTTGGGAGAAACCATTGGGAGACAGAATACAGTTGTAGAATATCTGAAGTAGTGGTGGAAACTATTTGATGAGGAGGCCACAAGAGGAGGAGGGGATAATTTTTCTCAACCCTTACAGTTGCTTGAGGATAGGAAACATTTAAGAGGGGAGGTCTGTAACATTCCTAAAATTTAGCTTTTAGCTAAATGGAATATTATAGATTATTTTGTCACTAGGTAGGTGAATAAATGGGCAGGGAGGCCCATAAATCTCCTTAGCAGCAATAAAAACACTTCAAGTGTGAAATGAGACCCTCTAAGCATCTAATTAAAGCACCTTTGAGTGTGAACAGGGGTTGGATCATGTTGAATAGGTCAAATTTGACCAAATCAATAGCACTATTATAAAGGAGTGGACATTTAATGAGGAATAACACAGTTTTGGAGGGAGATTGATTGCATGGAAGTAGTGACCTAATTGAGTGGGGCCAAGGGTAAGAAATATCTTAACTTATATAAGGGAGAGGATGGCAGCCATATTGGTTATGTTTTTGGCTTATTATTCTATATGGTCTGCTTAGACTTCTTGCATTCTTCAGCTATTTAGTTGAGTTTGCAGTGTTGTTTAGAACAAGGTGTTCCTAAGCGGGAATCCCATCTATTTCCTTGAGAGGTCTCTTGGAGGAGTATTGCACTACATTTCCACACTCAGGCTCAAGGCCAAGCTACAACTTTCCTCATCAGCACAGTTTCTGTAGAATATTGTGTTATGTTGCAGGGTGCAGCAGTGGAGAATTATATTGGGTGTCTTCAGAGCTAGTTTTGCAGTGGAGGAAGGTTTCCATCCATTGGAAGGCCTGTAAAGAATCCCCTTGGTCTTTATTGAAATATTTGGCATTATTCCAAGGTGTATTTATCCCCTACAGTGCAGTCCCAGCCCATATTTTCTTTATTTTAGGGAGGAGTTGCAGGGGTGGTTGCAGTGGTTGTTTTGGGAGGTGATTTCTTCAGTGGAGGAGCCATTCTTTCATCCAGAGGATCTATTGGAAAATATCTATAGTTTCTACATCAGATTCAGCCATATCTTCTCATTTTTGTTGTTGTAGCTTACCTTCATCCCTAGGGCTACAACTTACATTAGCACATTGTGTGCATTTTCTGGAAACCCTTCCCGGGTTCTCTTGGAAAGTTGATCTAGTGCCCAGATCTGTATGTTTAGACTATATTGGGGCCTATATCAGTATTTTTATATCATTGTATCATCTCTAGTTGTAGTTATGCTTAATATGACTACGCTGTAGTTTCTCTCTTGCATTTTTTATAGTAACAACAACTCATATTTGGGAGTGATTGCTTATGGGAGGCTTGTTTTCTCATTGTATGTGATTTATGCCTCATTATTTTGTATTGATTTTATGCTTTAATACATAATGTTATGACTCCATATTGGTCTCATGGTTTCATGTGTTAAATATTTTTTGATGCTTTCATTTTATGCACTATATTCCTGCTTTTCCCATTTGGGAATATTAGATCTGCCCTCCTTCTAGTGCCAACTATTGACAGTGTTGGAAATATGTCAACCAAGGGGTTCTCCATGATGTGAAGTCCCAAATATACCTCACACTGTTTGGAGTAGGAGCCCCATTCAAAGTATTAGCCCGACCACCATAACTCTAAGATTTTCTTGGGATGGAATGAATCACATAAGATAGTATGCACGTCACCTTTGAAATCAACAAGTAAGTTGACACCGTGAAACATTAATTACAATGTGTAAAAGGAGACTTTCATGAGAGGGAATAAGAGTGAGCCTCGAGAAGGAAAGTAATAGCACTATCCTAAGAGAGGCACATGAAAGAGAGGAAATATTCGTTAGTTATATAGCGAAATAGTTCACATAGACATAATGATCATTAAATCAAATACAACAAATATTCGACAAGATAAGTACCAAAGTCAATGAAGTAGTTCAATTTCTTTAATACATATGGACATCACATATGCCATAAACATCCAAATAATATTCTTACAATATTAATGATACATGCATGCAAATGTGTTGGCTCAATGAGATTTTGATTATTAGGTGAAATATACAAGTACACAGTTACAATGGTGAGCCACTAGCTCCAATAGTGGAACATTGAGTCACTTCTTTCTTCTCTAAAGAATGATTTTCTCTTTTATGCTAGACTGTATAAGCCAAGGCTAGCTCTCCAAAAGCTTATGCATCCAGAAACCATTTGCTAGAGATGAGGGTGTATTTATAACAAGAGGGACGACCTTTCATATCCTCATGAATCTTGAACTCCCCTCATGACTAATTAACTTCTAAGTGACTCTTGAACTCATACAAGACTCTTGGACTCCTCCTAGTGACTCTTTTGTCTACATGTGACTTTTCATATTCCACACACGACTCTTGGAATTCCACACATTACATTTGGTCATTTTCTTTGAAAATACATCATTACATTCCACATTATTATGTGGCAAGAAAGACGGATACATATGACATTTCGATGACATTTGAATAAGCCATGACTTGACAATGACGATATGAAACTTCATGATAATGTGGGAATTCCAAGCTTCTCTTATTGTTATTATCTTTGTGTCTTCATGATAGATGATGCATGTTCTTCCTCATTCTCTTCCTAAAGGTTTGAAGATATGTAGGTTTCACTATGATCTCGATCCTTCATTTTCTATTGTGATATAGCGTCCATTCATCTTATTTTTCACTGGTCATCTTGTGTTCACAACTTCATAAGTGCCTTTTAGCATGGTCTCCTTCCCCTCCTTCCAGAGCATCATCTTTTCATGTTAATATATAGTACCTACAAGTGAAATACACTCATGAAAATATGACATCAACCCAAAAATATCCTAGTCTAAATCTCTTCATGAAATCCATCAATTGACCTGGAACTAGGTACTGGACAAGGAGGAAGGCTCGGGGATTGTGAAAAGTGAAATTCCATAGGACAGGGGTGAGGGATTTATGACTACACTTGCTTAATGCACAAAAAATAGAAGCCTAAAAATCACTACTGCACATTTGAGAGCCACACTGAGGCATATTTTCCCAATGTAACTACATAATGTGTAGTTCAGGAGAGGGAGAGACAATGAATTGTGCAGTTATGCAATTCAGGGAAACAAGGAGACAAATTGTTGTTTGCAATTTCAATGCATAAAAGGAGGATGACTGGGAGGTTTGTGCAGTTATGGGGAGAAAGAGGAAATCCTTAAGCATTGTGACTACACAATGCAAAATCCTTGGAGGAAGTGACTGCGCATTGCATAGTTCCTAAGGGCAGGACATTCCTCTTGTGGCATGAGACTATGCAATTTGTAGTTTAGGGAAGCAGCTTGGGAGGAGGTTGATCATAGAAGAATCAATTGTAGAAAATGATGAAGTTTGGGATCGAAGAGGCGAGAGATTTTTTATCAACGGTTGTCATTGATGTCAACCCAAGCAGCACCAGGGGCTAACCCAATATTGCATGGAATTTTTGACCTAGCAAATTAATATCTTCTGGGTCAATAATGATTTTGATGGTTTCTACTTGTCGAGATGTTTCCGTTGATATATGGCACACCATGTAATTCTTCACGGTTAGAGAGATATTCATGTTTGAAGTTTATACCCTCAGTTAGTGGGCTAAAACCCCATGGGGTTGGGGCATGGGTCATTGAAAAGTCATAATTAATATTTTTTAAGCTCCTAAAATCCCTCCCACGTTTTCTTGTTGAAGCCCCTCTCAACTTAAGCATTTATATAAATTATGATCTTCATTTCCTCCTTAGGCAAGGGATTTCGCCATCTGAAACATGTCATTTTGGAATTTTCACTCTAACTTTTTTTCTACGAAGGGTCAAAAGCTGAAATTTTTATGATACGAAGCCAAAATACTGAGGAAGCTTCAGTAAAAATTTCAGATCAAGGTGCAAAATATGTTTGGATATATGATTTGTGGAAGTCAAGGTTTTTTCAGGCTCCTGAAATTCATCTCAAAGAAGTGACCTTGGTAAAATCATCATAACTCTATCTCTGAGTATCGGATTGGAATTCCGTAAAAATTGACAGATATTTCACAGTTTGTCCGTTTATCTCTATCAATTTCAGAGCCAAATGAAGAAACAGTGACACTTTTCACGTCGTACAAGTGTGCTATGCTGAAACAGTCCATAATTAGGGCATTGTGAGAGATTGGGTATAACTCTCACTTGAAGAATCCAAATTGGGTCAGACATGTGGCATTAGAAAGAATAATTAGAGGAATACTATAGGACTTAAAATTAGATATTGAGGATCTGAAATAACAGAGATACACCAGATTCAATATCGAGCTCCTAGAAGGCAAGAAAAAGCTAGATCATGTGTTGTCAAGGGTTGCAAAGGACCAGAATTTCTATGGTAGAAAAGCAAAGCAAGGTGCAGCAGAGGGTAGCATGACAAGAGTAGAAACCAAGGTGCATAACAGCAGCAAGAAGTTCATCATATGAAGTCTTCAAGTGGGCAGCACTGCATACATTCATTGTACTTAGTCATTGTAAATACATTATTGTACAGATTGTACTAGTATCTATCTGCCAAGGGTTGAAGAGGCAGTGTTGGGAGGTCTAGGATCATCATTATGTGGTTGTGTCAAATTTGGGGTTATGGTCTAGTATATATTCTTCTTCTACATCATTCTATATCATTGTAAAGTGGACCATTTTCCCTAGTACGGGAGTCCATTCTTCTTTTATTCTTCTGTAGGGTGGTAGGGTGGTGCTAGGGCGAGTTGTAGCTCATTGGGTGTTGGGGCATCCATTCAGTTTACTACTGAAGAATCTTGGGCGTTGGAGCATCCATCCAGTGGGAGCTGGAGAAGAATGTTTTTCTAGATTCTAGGAAGTTGGAGCTTTATTTTCAATTGGAGTTGAATATTAAAGAATTATTAGAAAAAAATTAGGTGGTTTTTGTCCCGGAGTGGGTTTCGACCTTAAAAACTGTGTGCATTTGTGTTCCTCTTGTTTTCTTCTATCATTGTACAAACACTGATAATAATTGAAGATTAACTAATGCTCTAATTGAAATAAATATTGATTCACCCCCCCTCTCAGTATTTCCAACAATTGGTATCAGAGCTTGGTTCCTTCAATAGCAGTTTAACAGCTGGAAGGAGGTCATGGAGCATACCAAGAATGGTGTACCTCTATTTAATGAAAATAATTATGCACTTTGGAAAGGAAGAATGGAGGTCTATCTCTTGGCGCAAGGTTACGAATTATGGGACACTGTTCAAAATGGATTTACATCAACCGCAGATGAAAAAGTAAGAAGAATTTGGTAAATGATGCAAAAGCAAAGAATATTATTATCAGTGGACTTATTGAATCTGCTTATCATAATGTGTTGGGTTGTAAAAATGCCAAAAATTTATGGGACAAGCTTGATAATATATATGCAGGTGACTCAAATGTCAAAGAAGCAAAGCTTCAAATCTATAGAGCAAAATTTGAGCAACTCAGAATGAAAGAAGATTGCAACATTGCTGCATACTTCCAATACGTTGATAAAATAACCAATACTATGGAAGGATTGGGAGAGCCAGTTGACAAGAAGACTATTATATGAAAGATTCTTAGAACATTACCAGGGAGATTCAACCCAAAGGTATCGGCCTTAGAATACAATGCAAATCTGCAAAAAATCAGCAAGGAAGAATTACATGGAGTTCTCATAGCATATGAAATGAGACTTGATGAAGAAAAGGATACTTCAAATCTAGAAACTGCGTTTGTTGCATCTAAGCAAACCCATAAGGACAAACAACCTTCAATTGAAATGACATGCACCTGCAAGTGTGAAGAAAAGGGAGATGATGGAGAATGTCTTTCAGATGAAGAATATGCTTACTTTACAAGAAAACTAAAACCTGGTAAGGGAAAATTCGAAGGTAAAATTCCATTGATATGTTTCGGTTGTGGTGAGGTTGGGCATTTCGTAGCAAAATGTCCGAAAAAAAGTGATGGAAACTCAAAAGGAAAGAAAGGCTTTAAGAAATTCAATAAGCAAGGCAAAAGAAATGATCCAAAAGGAACTTTCTCTCTAAAGAAGATAGCTCATCATCCGATGAAGAAAGTTACAGCAAAGAAGAAGCCAATGAGAAAGTATTTTTTATGGCCAAGCACAATAAACAAGAAGTATCAAACAATGAAGAAGAAGGGTTGACCATAGAAGAATTTTATGAGGAGGAAATCAAGCTTATAAAAGAATTCAATGTTGAGAAGATCCATTCCAATACTCTTGAAGAACAAGTTCAAGGTCTCAAAATTGAGGTTGAAGAACAAAAATGTATTGAAGAGACACTTCAAAAGAATTTGGAAGAAAGAAACCAAGAAACAGAAGCATTAGAAGCCGAAGTAGTCTCGCTGCGTAAGGAAGTGAAGAAGGGAAAAATTGTCCAAAAATATGCCAACAGGTCAAGGGCATTGGAAGAACTCATTAACAATCAACGATCTTACAACGACAGAACTAGCCTCGGTTACAAAGAAGAAGAAGCAGGACCTTCTACAACAAAATACAATGAACCTATGAGATCTGACATACATGAAGACTTCATTGGACAATATTCGCAAGCACATCCTTGGAAGACGATTCCTCGACGAAGATTTTCATCCAGGTACCAACATATTTTTCATGGCTATTTTTATTCATGTGGAAAATTTGGTCATAAAGCTGTAGAATGTCGCAGGTACCCTAACCAATACAATTCCAAGAGATTCTTCAAATATGAACCTCCCAGGGCTCAACGAAACATCAATAGATTTGAAGATTTAAGAAATAATATGGAATGTTACAAATGTCAGAACTTTGGACACATAGCCAGAGACTGCAGACTTGAAAATGCTCCAGAAGAATATTCGAAGCCACAGAATGAACGAACATGGAAGAAGAAGAAGACTGATAATTGTGCTCTCACTCTCAAGGCTAAAAAAAATAAATATGTGTGGTATGTTGACAGCGGTTGCTCAATGCATATGACTGGAGATAGAAATAAATTTGTATCTCTGAAAGAGAAGAAGGATGGAACTATATCCTTTGGAAATGATGGATCTTCAAATGTTATAGGATCAGGTACCATCACTCTCAGAAGCAAACATGTTATAGCCAAGAATGTTCTATTGGTCGAAAACATGAATCACAATCTGCTCAGTGTTGGACAAATGTATGATCAAGGACACACAATACTATTCAACTCCACAAAATGTGAAATCAGGAAAGGCAGGTATGGTAAAATTGTGGCTACAGCAAGTCGAGCTCCAAATGACATATATGTTCTGGATGAAGAAACTAAAGCATGTCTACTACCTAAAGAAGATGAAAGTTGGTTATGGCACAAACGAATGGGTCACATAAACTTTGACAATCTTGTCAGGATAAGCAAAAAGGAAGCAGTACGAGAAATGAAGAAAATCTCAAAACCTTCCAACACACTACGTGAGGCATGTCGGCATGGCAAGCAAACAAAAGTCCAATTTAAAACAAAAGAACACTTTTCATCACATCCATTGGAATTGATACATACTGATCTATGTGGTACTATGAGAACAAAAGGCTTAGACGGAGAATTATATTTCATGTTAATGATATATGACTATGCTAGGATGACAGCCGTCAGTTTTCTAAAGAAAAAATCTAAAGCATTTGAGTGCTTTAAGATCTACAAGGAGTTGGTTGAAAATGAAACTGATTTGAAAATAAAGTGTTTAAGATCAGATAATGGTGGAGAATTCACTTCTAAATTATTTCAGCAATATTGTGACGAAAATGGAATAAAAAGGCAATTTTCAACAACACGAACACCTCAGCAAAATGGAGTTGCTGAAAGAAAGAATAGAACTATACAGGAAATGGGTAGAACAATGTTGAAGGACTCAAAATTGGATGAAAATTTTTGGGTTCAAGCAATTGATACGGCAGTCTTCATTATCAACCGAAGTCTTCTCAGAAATAATTGCAACAAGACTCCATATGAATTATGGAAAGGAAAACCAGCTAATGTAAAATATTTCAGAATCTTCGGAAGCAAATGTTATATCAAAAGAGAAGATCAAAATTTGGGTAAGTTTGAATCATGTGTTGATGAAGGTATCTTTGTTGGTTACTCACGCAAAAGGAAGGCCTATAAATGCTATAATCTAAGACGAAAACCGATAGTGGAGATCATAAATGTTACATTTGACGAAGATGGTGTTTTAGAGAGTAATGATGAGGATCTAAAATCTTTGAGACTTGAGACAGAGGCTGAAAAAGACACAGATAAAATTGTAGAACAAGAAGCAACTATCAACGAGGAAGAAGTAAACAATGATCATCAAGATATACTAGAACAACAACAAGAAGCTCCTCCAAGGAGAACAAAAGAGTGGATTCAAAATAACCATCCATCAAATCAAATCATTGGTGACATAAATGAAGGTTGACAGCTTTGTTCATCACAACAAGCTCACGTTGCTTTTCTAGCAACCTTTGAGCCTAGTAGTTTTGAGGAAGGCAGCCAGAATGAACATTGGGTAGCAGCTATGAATGAAGAATTCGATCAAATTGAGAAGAATAACACCTGGGAATTAGTTCCACGACCAAAAGATAAAAATGTCATTGGGAATAAATGGGTGTTCAGGAACAAATTGAATGAAGATGGGCAGGTTACCAGAAACAAAGCAAGATTGGTTTGCAAAGGTTATGCACAAGTGGAAGGAATTGATTTCAACAAAACATTTGCACCAGTTGCCAAAATGGAAGCCATCTGAATGTTTCTCGCCTATGCATGTTCAAGAAAAATCAAAGTCTACCAAATGGATGTTAAGTCAGCATTTCTGAATGGAGAATTAGAAGAAGAAGTTTACATTGAACAAACTGAAGGTTTTCTACTATCACAAAAAGAAGACTATGTCTGCAGGTTAAAGAAGGCTCTATATGGTCTCAAGCAGGCTCCTAGAGCATGGTATGCTCGTCTTGATGGATATCTACGTCAACAATGGTTCAAGAAAGGTACTGTTGATAGCAATATTTATGTACAAATAGATAAAGATAATTTAACAATCGTTGAGGTATATGTGGATGATATAATATTTGGTAGCAATGATGATCGACTAAGTAAGAAATATTCTACAAAGATGCAAAGTGAGTTTGAGATGTCTTTACTTGGTGAGCTGACATACTTCGTAGGGCTTCAAATATCTCAGCAAGAGAAAGGAATATTTATATGTCAAGCCAAGTACATCAAGGAAATGCTCAAGAAATTCAAAATGGAAGATTTCAAACCCATCCTTACTCCGATGGTAACAGGTTGCAAATTGAGCATAGACGACTCATCTAAGGATGTGGATCAGAGGTTGTACAGATCTATGATTGGTAGTCTTCTATATGTAACAGCCTCTCGGCCAGATGTTATGCAAGCAGTTGGACAAGTAGCAAGATTCCAAGAAGCACCAAAATAATCACATATTATTGCCGTCAAAAGAATTCTTCGATATCTAAAGGGCGCAGAAGAATATGGCTTGTGGTATCCCAAGGGTAAAAATCTCATTATTCAAGCCTTTACAGATGTAGATTGGGTAGGAAGCGTTGATGATCGTAAGATTACTAGTGGAGCAGCATTCTATCTAGGTGGTTGTCTCATATCATGGTTGAGCAAAAAGCAAACTTCAATCTCGTTATCTATAGTGGAAGCAGAATACATTGTAGTAGCATCATGTTGTACTCAAGTCCTTTGGATGAAACAAACTTTGCAAGATCTTCAAGTACAATTCAGTGAGCCTATTCCCATATACTGTGACAACACTAGTGCCATCAACATCTCCAAGAATCCTGTCATGCATTCAAAAACAAAACACATTTCGATCAAATATCATTTTGTTAGAGAACAAGTCGCTGAAAAGAATATCAAACTTGAGTATGTTTGTACAAAATAACAAATTGCTGATATCTTCACTAAACCTTTACCTCGTGAAGCATTTGAATATCTTCATCAAAATCTTGGGATTCTCCCAAGTTCTCATTAGATTTTCCTTTTTCAGAATATAAAGGGGGAGTGGAAGTGTGTACAAGTCTGCAGGATGGTTCTGTGTCAGTGCGAGTGGAAGTGTGTACAGGTCCACAGGATGGTTGTGTTTCAGGGGGAGTTACCCTTTGCCATTGATGTCAAAGGGGGAGAGAATGTTGTAGGAAGAGGTGTCATGATCGCAGGGGGAGTACTTGTGTTGCCATCAATGCCAAAGGGGGAGATTGTTGATCAATGGTTGTCATTGATGTCAACCCAAGCAGCACCAGGGGCTAACCCAATATTGCATGGGAATTTTGACCTACCAAATTAATATATTCTGGGTCAATAATGCTTTTGATGGTTTCTACTTGTCGATATTTTTCCGTTGATATATGGCACGCCATGTAATTCTTCACGGTTTGAGAGATATTCATGTTTGAAGTTTGTACCCCCAGTTAGTGGGCTAAAAACCCATGGGGTTGGGGCATGGGTCATTGAAAAGTCATAATTAATATTTTTTAAGCTCCTAAAATCCCTCCCACGTTCACTTGTTGAAGCCCCTCTCAACTTAAGCATTCATATAAATTGTGATCTTCATTTCCTCCTTATGCAAGGGATTTGGCCATCTGAAACAAGTCATCGTGGAATTTTCGCTCTAACATTTTCTATAAGAAGGTTGAGAAGATGAAATTTGTATGAGGTGAAGCTGAAATCCTGAGGAAGATCCAGTAAAAATTTCAGATAAAGGTGCGCAATATTTTTGGAGATATGATCTGTGGAAGTCAAGGTTTTTGCTGGCTCCTCAAATTCATCTCAAATAAGTGACCTTGGTAAAATCATCATAACTCTCTCTCTGAGTATCGGATTGGAATTATGTAAAAATTGGTAGATATTGCACGGTATTTAATTTTATCTCTATCAATTTCAGAGTCAAATGAATAAAAAAATGACACGTGGAATGCTGTACAAGTGCGCTCTGCTGAAACAGTCCATAATTAGGGCATTGTGAGAGATTGGGCATAAATATTTCTTGAAGAATCCAAATTGGGTCAGACCTGTGGAATTGGAAAGAAGACTCAGAGGAATACTACAGGACTAAAAATCAGATATTGAGGATCTAAAATAATAGAGATACACTAGATTCAATATCGAGCTCTTAGAAGGAAAGAAAAAGCTAGATCATGCGTTGTCAAGGGTTGCAAAGGACTAGAATTTCTATGGCAGCAAAGAAAAGCAAGGTGCAGCAGAGGGAAGCATGACAAGAGCAGCAACCAAGGTGCATAACATCAACAAGAAGTTCATCATATGAAGTCTTCAAGTGGGCAACACTGCATACAATCATTGTAAGGGTATCATTGTACTTAGTCATTGTAAATACATTATTGTACAAATTTTACTAGTATCTCTCTGCCAAGGGTTGAAGAGGACATGTTGGGAGGTCTAGGATCATCATTAGGTGGTTGTGTCAAAGTTGGGGTTATGGTCTAGTATATCTTCTTCTTCTACATCATTCTATATCATTGTAAAGTGGACCATTTTCCTTGGTACGAGAGTCCATTCTTCTTTTATTCTTCTATGGGGTGGTAGGGTGGTGCTAGGGTGAGTTGTAGCTCATTGGGTGTTGGGGCATCCGTTCAGTTGACTACTGAAGAATCTCGGGCGTTGGAGCGTCCATCCAGTGGGAGCTGGAGAAGAATGCTTTTCTATATTCTAGGAAGTTGGAGCTTTATTTTCAATTGGAGTTGAATATTAAAGAATTATTAGAAAAGCATTAGGTGGTTTTTGTCCCGGAGTGGGTTTCCACCTTAAAAACTGTGTGCATTTGTGTTCCTCTTGTTTGCTACTATCATTGTACAAACACTGATAATAATTGAAGATTAACTAATGCTCTAATTGAAAGAAATACTAATTCACACCCCCCTCTCAGTATTTCCAACAAAGATGGAACCAGAACATGAGTTGAGCATGATCACACACTTATATATGATAAAAATATAGACATGGTAGCATTTACCACCCACAATCAACATGTTCTTGTTGAAATGGCAGCAACAAAATACTTTCCTCCAAGTGCGGCACTTAAAATACACTTTGTGACACAAGTGACACCACTAGTGAAACAATGCTCAAGACTTGGGGAATGTGTCTAATGGATGTATGTATGATGGAAATAATAGAATATTGCAGGAGAATGCATCAAAAATACTCTGAAGAATGTACAAATGACTCCCTTTGACTAGATGCAACAATTTCTTAACCACAAGAGGACACTTGTGAAAGTGAGAGGAAAGTGAAAACGACACTTCCAAAGGATTACAGAATGCGAAAGTGACACATTCCACAACGAAGATAACATGAATACAAAAATTATTGAAGTGAATGAAAGAAAAATTGACAGTTGCAAATGTGAAAGTGACACTTGCAAAAACAAAGGTGTGCCAAATCGACAGTTGAGAAAATTCACCGAAATAGAAGTAAAATTGCAATCGAAGTGAGGAAGACTGACAATGGAGAGTACGCATTAACTTTTGACATGTGTTGCATAGTACAATGTGCTTATGGATTGTGCAGTCACTGTCACTAGTGATTACGCAAGCCTTAACTTCAAGAGTTGTGCGATGTCTATCTAAGCTTCCACTGAAAGAAGTGCACTTGTGAGTTATTCGAGGACTAAGCATGTATAAGAAAGTGACTTTGACACTTAGAAGAAGATGTAACATTTTGAAAAACATTAGATGACCATGATGTTTCCATGGAGCGAGTGATCGCAACATCCTTAGTAGGCTCCAAAATTCAACTGCAGCCAAAATTTTGGAGGTTGTTTGTTGCAGCAACAACATGATGCAAGGAGGAATCCCTATATGCTACCATTCTAAACTATTTCATGTTCATGTTATTAACTACCCTACTTGTCACAAGGAGCTCTATGTGTTGGTGAAATTTTTGAAGAAGTGGAAGCACTATTGGATGGGAAAGGATATAGTAATCCACACAGATCACTAGCCACTACAGTACCTATAGGCCCAGAGTAAGTTATAACATACCATGCATTACAAGTGGATGAGGTTTATACAATAGTTTCATTTAGTGATAAAGTATAAGAAGGGAAACACAAATAAGTTAGATGACATGCTTTCAAGACCACCCACATTAAAGATCACAACTTTGGGAACTTTGATGCACATGGAGCCATTCACCCATGATGCATACAGAGAGGCATATCTAGAGGATGAGAAATTCAAGGACGTGTTTTAACAGTTGCAGGGACAACTTAATGTTCATGATGGTGATAACATATTAACTACCATATCGAGGATAGGTTACTCTATATTCTGAATAAGTTATGTGTTCCTAAATTTGGTCGATTGCAACTGATTAGAGAGGCTCACACCACCAAGGTTGCAAGGCACTTTGGTGTAGGGAAGATAATTTCCAACTTGTAGAAGTATGTGTATTGGCCTAAGATGCAAGAACATGTAGCTAGGTTCATAAGAGGATGCATGCTTTGTTTTACAACAAGCCTAGTAATAGGAAATACTGTTTATATCATCTCTTACATGTAGCCACTCATCCTTGGGAAAGAATTTCCGTGGACTTTGTGTGAGGTTTACTAACAAGCAGGAAGGGACATGAATACCTATTTGTGGTAGTTGATAGGTTCAAAAATATGTGTGTTTTGATGCCCTATAAAAAGACCATTAGTGGGAAAGAAGCATCAATTTTTTTCTTTGGGAAGGTCTCGGTGCACTTTGGGATACCAAGGAGCATCGTTTCATATAGGGACACACAATTTCTTAGTGAATTTTGGACTACATTGTGGGATAATATGGACACAAAGTTGAAGAGGTCTACAACATTCCATACATAGATAGATGGGTAGACAAAAGTAGTCAACATGAATTTGGTGTAGTTTTTTAGGGGTTACAATCATAAGCCTTTGAAGACCTAGGATGAAAATATGGTAGATATACAACAATCCTGTAATAGAAAAATCCACACTTCTACTGGTAATCCCCCATTTATTTTTATTTTATTTTTAATATTTTCAACATTCAACTTTGGACATTGCATATTGGTAACAATAAGCGAGTATCTTAGAGGGGATGCCTTAAGGGCTGAAAAATATGTTGAGAAGATCAAGAAAATCCATATCTAGGTACATGAGACACTGTAAAATTTATAGGAAAAACATAAGGTCATGCATGATCAACACAAAACAAAGAAGTTGCTCAAGGTGGGAGACCGAGTGTGGTTACAATTGAACAAGGAGAGGCTACATGGCCCTGGTAAGAAAATAAAGGCTTTGCAATATGGTCCCTTTGAGATATTGAAAGAGGTGGGATATAATACCTATAGACTTGGTCTACCCACATACATGCACATTTACTCAGTTGTGAATCTAGAGAATCTGAAACTCTATGAGCCTGCCATGGTAGATCAGGAATAGGAACATGTTCTACCTTTATTGGAGGATTTGGAACTAGATGCTTAGGAAAAGTTGGAAAAAGATACATATTTGCAGAATAGGTATAGAACTATAAGGCATGGGAAACATGACCTTTGGTAGATTGGGTTGAAAGGATAACTTCCATGCAAGGTTAAATAGTCCACATGAGAAAAGATGGAGGAAAATTTCATCCATTAAGTAAAATATTTTGGGCACCAAAAGCCTCTGAAAATTGGGACATGTGATCCTGATTAGATCATATAATTTTTTCATCCATATTGATGCTTTCAGAGTGGAAAAAGTGGAGGAATTAGCTCAGAGAGCAATTTTTACTAGTAGGACATAATTTGGAAAATTGCGGTTTGTAACCTTTTGGGAGGAGTTTGAGGCATCAAATGACGTCTTTTGCGGGTGGAATTTTTTTTCTTTAGAATAAAACCTTTTTTTATTATTCAACACATAGAGACCTTTCCACCATTGTAAGAACCGCCTCAATTGGATTATGTATGCAAATTTTATGCCACTTAGAAGTTGACATTCCTGTTTTGGCCACCATAATTCTAGAAGATGCCATGTTAGGCCTCGTTACTCATGGAAAAGGGGCTATCCATGTGACATGATGAATAATACTCTAGAATATTTGATATTGTAACTCTAGTTAATAATTTAGGTCATCAAACCTAACCACTTGTAGGCTATCACACTGTGTTATAATCAGACCACTAGGAGGAAAAGGGGTTCCATTATTTTCTAGTGTATTTTGTTCCATAGACGAGCAGAGTAGCTGATAGGGATAGGCAGAGAGCATAAAAGAGGATTTGTGCACTATAGTATCCCACATGCCATAGGCCAAACTTATTTTTACTTGCTACCATGTTCTATTCATAGAAAGAGATTAAAGTGATCCCATCTTCGAGTTGGCTTTTCTCCTGAAAGTGTTTCCTAGATTATATCTTATGTCAAATCGCGGTTTGTGAATTTGTATTTCGCTATTCTCTATTTTCTTCATAATTTTAATTTCCATGTATACACAATAAACAATAATTTACAAATCTAGAAATCTAAAGAGAAACGCAACCTCATAGTGTAGATTTTGGATTTTAAATATAATTTATTAGATATGTTGTGACAAATTATCTAGTGGAATATCCATGGCAATTTACAGATCACCCTTCCTTGTAAATGAAATGTAAATGTTGTTCAATGCTTCATGTTCAAATAGTATGTTGGATTCACTCTGTATGTATGCAACGGTAAGATGAAATCTATTGTAATGTCATATATATATATATATATATATATATTGTAGTGAATTGAGTATCTAACCTAGATTACTTGGAGGTTGTTGTGCATTCCTTTTATGAATAATAATGTTGCATGCAATTGAAGTCTTTAAATTATGTTATTTGTGATTATTGTGTGTATTATATTCATGTATTGAGAGGTTAGCATTGGCTGTAATGGCAACACTTATTCACTATTTCATGAATGTTGTCATGCTAAGTTTTTGTGTATAATAATGGTGAAGTGAGATTGGTTTGTTGGTAGAGCTCCAGGATTTGTGGAATATCCATGGCAATTTACAAATCACCCTTCCTTGTAAATGAAATGTAAATGTTGTTCAATGCTTCATGTTCAAATAGTATGTTGGATTCACTCTGTATGTATGCAACGGTAAGATGAAATCTATTGTAATGTCATATGTATATATATGTATGTATATGTATGTATGTATATATATATATATGTGTGTGTGTGTGTGTGTGTGTGTGTGTGTGTGTGTATATGTATATGTATATGTATATGTATATGTACATGTACATGTATATGTATATGTATATACATATACATATACATATACATATACATATACATATACATATACACACACATATATATATATATATATGTGTGTGTATATATGTATATATGTACATATATACATATATACATATATACATATATATATATATATATATTGTAATTGAATTAATTATCTAACCTAGATTACTTGGAGGTTGTTGTGCATTCCTTTTATGAATAATAATGTTGAATGCAATTGAAGTCTTTAAATTATGTTATTTGTGATTATTGTGTGTATTATATTCATGTATTGAGAGGTTAGCATTGGCTGTAATGGAAACACTTATTTACTGTTTCATTAATGTTGTCATGCTAAGTTGTTGTGTACAATAATGGTGAAGTGAGATTGGTTTGTTGGTAGAGCTCTAGGATTTGTGGAATATCCATGGCAATTTTAGGATCCCCTTCCTTGTAAATGAAATGTAAGTATTAATGCTTCATGTTCAAATAGTATTTTGGATTCACTACGTATATATACAGCGGTAAGATGAAATCTATTGTAATATATATATATATATATATATATATATATATATATATATATATATATATATATATATATATATATATATATATATATATATATATATATATATATATATATATATATATATATATATAAGTATTGAATTAGTGTCTAACCTAGATTACTTGGAAGTTCTTGTGCATTCCTTTTATAAGATAATGATATTGTTAAGATACCAATTGATCTTTAAATTATGTTATTGTGATTATTGTGTGTATTATATTCATGTATTGAGGGGTTATTAAACATCAATGGAAACACCCGCTAGCAACAGAAAATAATACGCTAAGTTGTTGTGTACAATAATGGTGAAGTGAGATTGGTTTGTTGGTAGAGCTCTAGGATTTGTGGGTCACTAGAGGTAAGTGAACATGTAGCCTCTCTTTTTCATAAGCGATGGAGATGAAGAACTATGGAGATTTCCTAGTTAAAGACAAAGAACTATTTTTTTTGGAGCGGTTGAAGAGCTCTGATCCATCAATAATAAATTGGGATCAGAGCCCTATATTTTCCTTGAAAATTTTGAGTTAAAAACATTTTTGCATTAGCCCTTATTCATATGTTACTAATGAAGTTAGGACCACACCCAAATTGGAGGAGGGATTATCGAGATATCAGGCCCTAGAAGAATAAAAGAAAATCCTATGAGGAGTTAATGGCATGGCATAGCTCAAGTTGATAAATGGTACTTGATAGTAAAATTTTGATTAATAGGGCATGTTAATTGATGACACTAGATGATGTAGGAGCATCAACCCCTTATCAGTAAAAATTGAATATTCAAACTTCTAGAAGGTGAGGACGTGGCAGCGTTGCTCAAGGGATGCAATTTTCCTTGAATTTTGTGTAACCACCGATCGATTATTATGTATTTTCCCTTTCAGGTGTATAGTTAGAAATATGTGGATAGGATCGTGGATATGAGATTATCCACTATTATATTTTTCTATATGTGAGCCTTTGGGGATTTTGTAGGGAGAGGCTAGATCCAATGTAGACCAGGCCGAGGAGACGACCAGGGCCTGAGTGCCCTTACTGTGTAATCAAATTTGACTGGAATAAAATCATGTCTTATGTGATTTTGTGTGTGAATATGTGTGTTTAAATCCCATTAAGTTGTAAGTGGAATGCATATTATTAGAGGCATGAGAATGCAGGTTGGATGCATCGAGGAATTTCGTAGGGTTGAAATTCTAGACAACATTAACAAGCTTATGTGGCGTGGGACCTATACCAAGTTTGACCATTCGAGCTGAACAAAGCAGAGGTTGTTCGAACGTGGGATGAACAACCAACTTCGGACTCTAGATTGGACCTAGTAGGGGACCCCACTATACCAATCGGTCACTCGACTCACATATTGAACCCCTTTGTTATTCAGAAGATTTGGTTAGTTGGCTCGACCCTCTACCTTGTATACAGAGGCAGGTCAGCCTCGACCTTAGTTTGCATCATCATTTTTTATTATATACATAAATTGGCCTGACTCGTGACTAGTCCATAGAGGAGTCAACTTGAATTTGATTTGGTAGTTGGTTTAGTCAGGCTAGAGGAAAGTATCCCTGCACGTTGTTTTTATTTGGGGTTTTGTAGGAAGTGATGTTTATTGTTGTAAAGGAGAATATCGTGGACCCATAACCCATAGGAAATCGATTTAAATTAACCCTAGAAATGGTCACTATAGCGTGCAACAATTAGAGGAGTAGAGGAAGATCGAGAGGTTCCAACGAAGGTGAAATTATGATTCCAAAAGACCGAGCCAAAGGAGAGAGCTCAGTGATGTGTTAGTGGAGGCTTGGTTGCAGCCCACTATTGAGTTGATCAAAATCTCGATGACACATGTGGAGAATAAGACCGAAGTGAGGTGAGAAAGATGCAACAATGAAGCATATCATGAGGAGGTCATAATTTTTTGTACCTCGAGAGTCAACTGCAGTAGCATCGAGCCATCCTCAGTCAAAATTGAATATTGAAACTTATATAAGGTGAGGACTTGGTAGCATGGTTGAGGAGATGATATTTTCCTCGAAATTTGTGTAACCACTGATCAAATGTTATGTATTTTCCCTTTCATGTGTGTAGTTATAAATCTATAGAGACGATCATGGATTTGAGATGATCCTTGATAGTATTTTTATATGCAATATTTTGGGAATTTTGTAGGGAGAGGCTAGATCTAATGCAAACCAAGATGAGGAGAAGACCAGGGCCTAAGCACCCTTACTGTGTTATAAATTTTGATTGGAATAGAATCATGTGTATTGTGTGATTTTTTGTGTGAATGTATGTGTTTAAATCCTGTTAAATCATAAGTGAAATACATATAAGTATATGCGTGAGAATGTAGGTTGGATGCGTTGAGGAAGTCCGTAGGGTTGAAAATTTTAACAACACGAACAACCTTATCTAGCGTGGGCCTTGTACCAAGTTCTTTCATTTGGGATGAATAGAGCAAAGGTTTTTGGAATGTGAAATGGATAATCGACTACATACTCGATATGGGACCCATTCGGGGATCCCCACTATATTAGCCGGTCACCTGACCCATAATCAAGCCCCCTTTGTTATTTAGAATATTTGGTTAGTTGGACTGACCTTTGACCTTGTATGCAGGATCAGGTTGGCCCTGAACTTAGTCAACATGATCAATGTTCATTGCATACACAATTCAGCTCGATCCCCAACCAGTCCATAGAGTATTTGTCCTGACTTTGATTTAATGGTTGGTTTAGTCGGTCCAAAGGAATGGAGCCCTACGTGTTGTTTTTATTTGGGTTTAAGACGAAGTGAGTTACATTGTTGGAAAGTATAATTTTTTGGGTTCATAACCCATATGAAATCTATTTAAATTGACCCTATATATGGTTTCTATCACTAGAGTATCAAAGCATTAGGACTTCTGAAGGATGATGTGGTAGTGCTAGTGCAGGACACATGTCACCCATACTTGTTGTTTTTGGCATGAAAGATAGGCAAACGTGAGTGGCATGTGGCACACATCATTATTTCCTTGCGACAAAGGACATGTTAACATTCACCGCATGTCTAGTGGTGATTGGATGCTCGAGAATGATGTGGTATTCTGAGCGGTCATATTGACATATCACGATTTGATGAGGGTAGTACTATGGAAAATATATAATATCTTGGTATACATGTCAGTAGTCCCATGTGTTTGGAATGTTAGCACTTTCTAGGTATCGAATGTTGTTTGGGTGTCAAATAAATGAGGTGGCATGCTTAACTGTTTACTAGCTTATTCAGCCATCAACAACTTATAAATAATAACAATTATAAAGATTTGTCGATATCCTGATAATCCACATCAAAATATTGGGACATCAAAGGATTTTATACCTAATGCATATATGTCATAAGTTTATACATGAGGCATATCACATATTATACTTTATAAGAATGTTTGTAGCGGTACATCAAGATATCAGATTACTAGAGAAGTTGGAAAGTTCCCGTTTTTACAAACAACACTGATATGGCAAGGAATTGTAATGTCAAGTTGTTAGTGGACACGTACTAGTGTAGAAGTGATGCATATCCAAGGGCTACCACATGATAGCCATGTGGCTTGTACATATGCCGATGTGGACCTTAAGGGGGTAAATATTCAAATGGGTATAGCTTAGATTTTCAAGCTTATAATGAGATGAAATTTATATTACTGTAAATATCTCGACGAGATGAAGATGACAATATTAGAATTTTGATACGAGGAGATGGAAGAAATAAGAAATTTTATAATCACTTCTTCATAATAAAATATGAAGGTTGGGTCTAGTTATGCCCCACAAACCTAATACAACAACAGGGGGTTGGGCGGTGCTACATAGACTAATACCATACATAGGAATCACACCATTAAAGAGGTACAAGTGAGTAATATCTATTTGTTGGAATAGAAATATACTCAACCACTAGAAAGAGCCCTATTTTTAACTAGGAACCATAATGATGCCAAACACTAGTCTACAAATTAAGCCCTAAATTACCCTGGCTTTCAAAGGTTTCCATTTGGCTAGATGGTGTTAATATAGAGTGGCAAGAAAAAGGTCAACTAAAAAAATATATGGGCTATTAAATTCTGTAACTTCTATTCAAATTATCCACTATGGAATATTAATCTTGCGAAGTGTTGTGATTAAAATTGGATCATTATATTATTTTTCATCCATATTAATGTTCTTAGAGTGGAAAAATTAGAGTAATCAACTCATAAGACCATTTTTACTAACGTATCCAAATTTATAAAATTAGGTTTTCACACCTTTCAGTGGTTGTTTGAGGCATTTAATAAAGTTTTTTGGGGTGAAAAAACACTCGCTTGCTTAAGACCCCTTGACACTATTCCACACTTAGATGCATTTTTAACAACACAAGAAAGACCTCAAACATTGTACATATGCAAAAATTATTCCACTCGGAAGTTGACCTTCTTGTTTTGACCAATATGATTCGATAGGATGCCATCAACCCCATTACTTATTGAAAAGGAGCTAGTCACGAAAACATGATGAAGAAGATAGAATTTCCCAAGAAACTTTCCACTCCTTGTCCCATCAAACAGATTTGGTTCTTTAATATTTACTTTCATGAATGTGTTGGGTGCTCCTTGTCTAATAAATCTTCTAAAAAATGCAAGTTGGTTAACTTGAATTCGAGTCAAGCTAATAAGAGAATTCACCTAACTCTAAAAATACCTAAATATATTAACCTATGCCTCATCCCTGAACTGTAAAATCACATCCATGACTCCTCATATTAATTCCCTGAGTAAATGCCCCCCTCATAATCTCATCGCATTTCCTCTCTCTAGTTATGTGATCTAACTCCTAGTGCTATATGTCTTGTGTGATGCCCCACACCAGGTGCGAAGTCATATTCATGTCCTTGCTCTCTTTACACCAAGTACATGCTCTTATTTATATATATGGATCGAAAAGGATGAATATGGTCGTCATCCTTTTCCTACATACATGGGGATTACACACAACTTCCATTTGAAGGACGATCATGGTGCTCTAAGCTAACACCTATACAATATGTTTCACACCATAACTATTTTGTATCCCATGTCACGGGGCATGCATTTAACTAGCCACACCCAACCACCTCATTTCGTTGTGTCATATTGGTGATGCTAATAACTAGTTCTGCCCAATTCCTCTTTATTCTCAGCAAGCCATGTGTTGCGTCAATAACCAACGTGATGATCGTCTCAATTTTTTAGCTCCTCTCTCATCAATAACTGAAACTTCCATCAATTTCACGTGAGTGCCAATAATATAACATGTTCAGTTTGTAAAAATTGAATGTACCTCCATGCATAAAACCAAACTCTCCCAAATTGGCTATGTAATGTAATATTACAAGCACCTGTGTCGAAAACTTCAAATTTCCATGTGAATGCCAAAATGAAAGTGTCACATATGCTTGAAACTAACACCTTGCAAATGTTGATGATGTTGTCATGTTATCAACCTCAATCATTGATGAGATGCACACACCCATCACATTAAGTATCTGACACTATCAAAATAGAGCACATAGGGTTTTTGAGGGATTTGGATGTTTACCTTATGTCGGGAACATTCAATTTGAAATTTATGCCATCATTTTTTTGGTATAAACTATAAACTTTTGTATGTGGTATGGAAGCTATAATTAACATATGTACATTAATATTACCACTTCTTCATCTGTCTATGTAGTCTCATCTAATTTCTCAGCTATCTCATCTTTTACTTGACAGTCTCATTCATTAATGTGTATTGGAACAACTTTAGCTCACCTTTGAAGAGATAGTTTTGAGTAAATTTTGGAGAAACTTTGGCACTCCTTTCCACATGCCACTTAGAGGCACAATTTTTAGAGGCAATGATGATTTTAGCTCTCTTTGGATCTCTTATGAAAATGATTTTTTTTCAAATCCAAATGTCTCTTAGATATGCACCTTTTAATTTTTGAAAAGTGGATAACATTTTCTTTATTTGAAAAGTTTTTGGAAGCTTTTAGAAAGGAGCTACTTTTAGATTTTTCTAAAGTGATAAGTAATTTTGTAACCCCGGGGAAAATTTGACCTTTGGAATGGTAGTCCTAACCTTCTATTCCAACTTTTCTATAAATAGGAAGATGGTTTGCATAATTTTCAGGACATAGTTGAATAAAAGTATGTAATTGTAGTTGAAATTTCTCAGGGTTCATGGTGATTGATGCTCATGCTAGTTCTCATTTTCACTATTGGGATCATGCATTTTCTTTCTTGTGGTTGAGGGGAATTTTCAAGGCATAATTTCTAGTAGTTATCTTTAGGAGGGATTGATTAGAGAGGTATATTTTTTGTTTAATTGTTGATTATGGCATATTAAATTCTGTTTGTTATCAATTGACTTGTATATATTATGTGTTGTTATTGAAATTTTGTGGAGGGGAAGGTGAATACTGATGTTAGTTGGTGGCTAGGAGGGTTTAGGAAGGTCCAAGAGGAATTCAAACCTTTCATATAATTTTGTGGTTGTTCTGGTGATTGTCTTAGCTTCATTTTCTTTATTTTTTATTAGTGATTTCCCATTCTTATAATCATTCTCTTGAATAGGTGTGCATGATACTATTTATATTAGTTTATCAAAAATAGGGTAGCATTATTTATTTGTTGTTTTGAGTTCTTATTGTAGTTAGTTTTTATATTTTCATATTATGCTTCATTTGTAAACTTTAGAATAATTAACCTACTAAGAATAATATTCAAGTTACCCTTGTTGCTTCACTTGAATGGTATGGGACCCCCTAAAGATATGTTTTATGTATAGGAACCAACAACGAAAAAAACAAAAACATGAAGCAACCATGTAAAATTGTACAAAAAAATGTTTCATTTCTATCTTTTACAATTACAATTTATCAATTTTTAGTGTACCTACAAATTTCTTAAAGTGCACAAAATCTTGTTAATTTATTCACCACTTCTTAAATGAATTGTTTATTGTTATTGTTATATAGCTTTATATCTTTTTTTCATTTTGATATAGACATAACTTGATTCAATGGAAAAAATGTAGTGACATAGAGATTGGGTGATCATTGGGCCTACACTCCATCACACTTGCTAAGTCATTATCAAATACAACATGAATGGTTATTTAATATCATCTTCTTTGTTACTTTATTACTATTTCAACATTTCAACCTGATTCCCTTAAGGTGGTTTGTGCAATAAATAAAAAAATTGGTTGGTTCGAAACGCATCGAAAAAATATGCTCATATGCGATGATCACCAAAAGTTTTATATACATTTTATGGATCACATAAGTCAAATTCCAAATCATTCCCTTTTATTTCTCACTTTATCCTATATTTCAACAAGGTTATGACCAAGGGAAACATAATGAAGAAATCAACACATTGTTTGGTTATGTATATGGTCATCAATATTTTATTTCATGCATCACGAATTAGTATATGTTAAGTGTCAAATCCATGGAATATTCATCAAATCCCCCTCATAAAAAAACTTCCAGATGGCATTAAAAAAGTGAGTACCTTGTTTGAAACATTGGTTGTTATTTTTATAGTATGCAAGTTGAAAAGTATTAATTAAATCAACGATCATATGAATACTAATCTACCTAGGTAAGGCCACCTAAACTCTTGATGGGGTCTGAGTCTATTCTTTTGTAGGTATCATTGTTCCACATAATGGTTTCAAGAGACTAAAAATGAAAGTGACGAAAATCCCTCCTACAAGTTTCATGGGGTGTGCTCTCTCTCTCTTCAACTACCATATTGTTTTGACTAAAAAGTTGACAACTCACTCTTTTCGTACTTAGTGGTTTGTGAAAAATGTAAGATAAAATGGTTGTGCCTATTCAGGAGTATTTTCAAAATTGAATAGTCTACCATGCATGCATGATTATAAGTAAGATAAAATTTGGAAAAGAAAACCACTGTAATGATTTAAAATTTCTCTTTCACCAGTCCACTCTTTGCCTTAAAATGTTACAACCTTTGATAGTTTAAATTCTTATTGTATTTTACAACAATTGTGAATCTTTGCTTACTACCAAAGTGTTTTGCTATATCGAATTCTTTGTTGCATAGTCACTTAGGCTTATAAAATATCATTATCACCTTTGAAGTATTCGAGATACCAAGTGAAAGGATTGTATTTGACAATTTATTTCACCCTTCAAAATGAGTAAGAGGATATTATATGAGCAAAATATACTATTGTTAAGAACATAACAACACTTATAATTTGTTTCCCCACCCATAAATTGCTACAAATTTGAGCAAAAATAATACGGAAACATACCTATGAATTTTGTGTTCTAATATTAACACAAGAAGTACCATTATAATTGGTTATAGAAAATCAATGGTGCTTAGACTTGATCTATATAACATAACTTTTTCACCTGACTTATTTCTAGTTTTCCCAAATTGCTTTTTAGTCCATTTTGATTCTTTTCAAGCCTAATTAGGCACTATTTTTTTATTGATCACCCGTTTTTCCTTTGAGTATGCACACTTCAACTACAATATATCAATTTTGTGTAGGTTTTATCAACTCGTTTGACCATTTCTATCAAAAAAGTTCCTAGACATTTTACTTATCTAGTTAGTTTTGATCTTGGAAGTACACTATTTGGAAATTTTAGAGGTATACAAGCCACTACAACTTTTTTTTCACTCTTTTTATTTTTTTGATCTAAGAACTAGTGTTCTTATAGTTCTCTTCTCTTAATTTTTCATATCCCCCTTTGATTTTTATTGAGAGTTGAAGGAGAACAACATAATATTAGGTGGTCCTAAAATGGCCTACACATAAGCATTTAGACTCTCGTTTCCCCCCTTTTATATCTTTCAAAACATGAACATATAAAGTGAGGGTGGCCAAAAACTTGTGTTAAGATACCAAGTGGTGTGTGACCAAAACCCTCACCCCGCCTAATTTCCAACAAGGTAGTGTCTGCTACATGTGATGCATTTTTATTATCACAAGGCATATATAAGACAAGTTTGCTTAAAACATGAGCAGATAAATTCTTTCAAAACATTTAAGAAAATCCTTGAAGGAAAACTTCTAAGAAGAAATTAATGGTTGTATACTTGCTAAAATGTGTAGAGATAAGATAAAGAACATTTTATTGAAATGACTTGAATGTTTAATTTCAAAATGCTTGTATGATTTTAGAAATAATTTTAGCATTATGTCATGTGTCAATAGTAAAAAACAGGAAAATGTTATCATGGCCCATGACATATGTTCGACAATATCATTAATATGAACTCATGATTAAGATAATTTTGGTCTTGTTGACTCATTTTTGTGCACTATTATCATCATTTTATATTATATGCCACACCCCAAATTTTTTGTAATTAGTTATTTTTCTATTTGAGTATTGTGCAGAAACATTTCATTGCCTCGTGTTCCGTACATTCCCGCACTCCTCACATACCCATTTCCACACACCACCCACTTCACTCTTAAATGTTTAGCCATTTTTCTATGTGTGTGGAAGACCTGCATAACCCAACCTTTCATACAATTTCCCCACAAACATATATTTGTTCTGCACTCGATCCTCCGCACAACTCAACCTTCCACACATCCATTTAATCACACAATTAACTCTCCACACATATCAAATATTTGCACACATGCCATAAAAATTTGCTTCCCCACTTTTATTCCATACTTAGTGGAACACAATCGTTTTCTCCTTTCGAGACTAATTGAAAGCTCATTTAAGGAATTCCAATCCTTGATGTAAAAATAGGTACTTGATATTGTGTTACAAGAATTATCTACCAACACATCTCTTAAATACTTGGTGTAATTTATTAACTTCCCATTATCATTTTGGAAAGGTCCATGTTGAGAAAAGTGTTTTCATTGATACCAAAGCTAGTCATTGATGTCAAGTGAATAACTGAATACAAGTTCAGGGGGATTTTTTTGAGAGTTTATTGATGATTGTCACTAATGATATGTATTTCCTATATTTGAAGGATTTTTGTTTGTAGTGCATTAGTTCAGAATCACATTTAAAGTGTATAGTTGGATAGTCCTCTCAGAGACCTTTCCAATGATATATGGCACTTGGAAAAACTCCAAAGAGATCAAGAATTATCTTAGTTCAAAAAATTTCAAGGTTCCAAAGGCACATGGTTCTACTAGTTGACAGAAGGCACAACTGATAGACTCTGCAGGATGAGAACTTTCCCATAACTTGATACAAAATTTTCCATTCACATCATGGAGGTTCCACATTGAATAGTTTTATGATGTCTTACCAGAATATGTAGTTGACAGACTCTGCAGTAACAGACTCTATGGGACATGGAAAATGACAAAATGCAACGTCCAACCATTTCAAATTAAGAAATAAAATTAACGAAAATATATCAGACCCCCAAGATTTATTTTTGTACCTCATGATAACCAACATGCTAATGTGGCACCGTATGATAGTGGACATGTGACATGCAGTTTCAACATTTTCAAGTACCCAAGTGGACCCTTGTCGAGTGACATGTGGCATCAATTACAAGGTGAAACATGGAATGATTTATGATGTAGTGTGACATCTGAAAGGAAAACTCAACACATGTGACATGTCATCACCACAAAAGATTTAATTTTAAGAGGTTATAGAAGAAAGGGGTGATGATATGGTAGATAGAATCTAGAGATGAAATGTTCCTGTCAATTGACAAAGGTTTTCACGTCGTGCCATGGGAGGTTTTAGTTGAATATGCTATAAAGTATTGGTGTGATGGCACAGTTGAAAAAATCTGAGAGACATAAATATTTATGTCAAAAGGCCAAGGTTTTCATGTTGTGCCATGGAATATTAAGTCATTTCTCTAAGAAGAATCACACTACAAGGAAAGGACCCTCTAGTGGATGTTTTTGAGGAACCCCTTATAAAAATACCCCAAACATCTATTTCTAGCAGATGTTACTAGAGGAGGTTGGTGGGCTTAGGTGTTTGCGGATGTATTTCGTATGGTGCGCTTATCACCGTAAAACGCACTGGTGCGTTCAACACGAGAAAGCACTGGTGTGCACAAAACATTGGCACACCGAACACCGTGCGCTCCGTACACACCCGCCCGGTGCGTTTCATTTTTGTAGCGCACCGGTCCTTTACAACACATCAGCACCAGTGCCTCATAAAAATCGCGTGAAAACATAAATCGCCCAGTGCCGAATGAAGAAAATGCACCGGTGTGCCCATAAACACCACGCACCGGAACAGGGTTAAAGAAAAAAAAAAATTACGGCCAAAAAACTGCACAAAACATTGGCACACTGGACACTGTGTGCTCCGTACACACCCGCCTGGTTCGTTTTATTACTGTAGCGCCCCGGTGCTTTACAGAAAATACGCACCAGTGCCTCATAAAAAGCATGCGAAAAAAGAAACCGCCCGGTGCGGAATAAATAAAACGCACCAGTGCGCCCATAAACATTGCACACCAGAATGGGGTTAGATTAAAAAAAATTACAGCAAAAAAAACACACAAAACATTGGCACGTCGGACACCGTGTGCTCCGTACACACCCGCCCGGTGTGTTTTATTATTGTAGCACCCTGGTGCGTTACAGATCATCTGCGTCAGTGCCTCATAAAAAGTGCGCAAAAACAAAAACCGCCTGATGAGGAATGACGAAAACGCACCGGTACGTCCATAAAACCCCGTGCACCAGAAGGGGGTTAAATAAAAAAAATTACGTCGGCCAAAAAACCGCACAAAAAATTGGCACACCAGACACCGTGCACTCCGTACACACCCTCCTGGTGCATTGTATTATTGTAGCACACCAGTGCTTTACAAATCGTCCACACTGGTGCCTCATAAAAAGCGCACAAAAACAGAGACTTCCCGGTGCGGAATGAAGCAAACGCACCAGTGTGCCTATAAAAATCCTGCGCACCAGAACAGGGTTAAATAAAAAAAATTACGGCCAAAAAACCGCATTTTTCACTTTTGTCAATGCTACAAAGCTCTCAAGCATCGGTTGAATTTATTCTTGCCTGAGCCCCCCTGACATCGATGCTCCCATTACAATCATTACACGCACTGATTCTATGCATTTCCCACCAATCTCCAGCTTGAATTTTGCAAAACGGTGGACAAATTTTCTTTTGAAAATTCTACAGCCAATATGCCCCCTCGACGAGCAATTGTACAGGTATTTTTCTTGTTTTTCCATAATTAAGCCTTTTAGCGGATTAGAATTTCAAATAACATTAAAATTAACCATTTAAAGGGAAAAAAAAAAAAATTGTCACGCGGTGCGCTCGAGTTGTTCGGATCGTACCGGTTTGCGATTCTACCTATAAATTTACAAGCCGCACCGCAGCCGGTGCTAACGGTATCCGCACCGGTTCCACGGCGGTACGAATAGGCGCACCATATTATTTAAAAAAAAATTTAAAAAGTGTGGTGTGGTCATTTACCAGGCCACACCATTAACAATGTGGAATAGTGGCAACACGGTGCATTGACTAAATTATCCGCCCTGGAGCTGGTAATGTTATCAATGCACTGTGTTGCTTCTATTCCACATTGTCAATGGTGTGGCCTGGTAAACCAATGCTAATAGTATCTGCACTGGTTCTGGGGTGGTACCGAAGGCGCACCATGTTATTTTATTTTATTTTTAAAAAGTTTGGTGCGGTTGGTTATCCAACTACACTGTTGACCTTTTGGAATAGCTGCAACGCGGTGCATTGACCAATATAGCAGCCTTGGGATGGCTATCTTTGTCAGCGCATGGCTTTCCATATTTTTCCTGGGTCAACGGTGCAGCCTTGTAAAAGGCCGCACCGTTCACTATGTCACGATGGCAGGAGATCGATTCACTGACTTAACTATACGCCCCAGGGCATAGAGTTTCGTCAGCGCACCGCCCTCCTGACACTGTACATAGTCAATGGTGCGCTATAAATTCTTCTGGAGCACTGTCCTCGGGGTGCTTAATCTTATTAGGTGCACCGAGGCCGGTGCGCTCCATAGAAAGACGCACCAGGACTGGTGCGTGACTGTGTTTGTGGTGCACCGACTATTTTTTTATTTTGTTTTCAAAAAAAATTATATATCTATATTTCTAAATACATGTCTCATTTAATATAAAAAATGTGTTTAATATGTCAATCATTCAGAGACATGAAAGGAGAGAAGAGGGGGAACAACAACAACAACAACAGGCGAAGTAGTATAACATGGTTCACCTGTGGGAGGCACAAGAGAGGGAGAGAGATGCGTACCCACGCCCTATTACAGTAGCTACGTAGGGGCTCCTAAGGCAGGTAGGCCTCCTCAAGTTCTATGAGGAGGCTACTTCCCTAAAGGGACATAGTTTTTTTTTTATACATCTTATCCGAAGGTGGAATGCCTAGCAACATGCTTTCCGGGTTGGTATCAACCAGTGGTACATGCCCACTGAGGAGGATATATACTTCATTACAAGGATATCGAGTAGAGGGGTGGATTTTCCCTCATTCCTAGAGGTTCTTGCTGGCTGTGTAGCAAGGAGTCAGTCAGTTTACTCCCAGAGATACATTGGAGAAAATTTATTGTCTCCTGCAGAGTTTCGGGTTGCTGGAGGTCAGTTACGTATTGGTGCAATTGGTAGGGAGGAGGTGCAGTGTCTCTCACTTATCATTTCGACCATTTCGTACAACACCAGTGACGGGCAATGCATTAGTTGCTCGCTTCAATATTATGTTGATTCTTTAGTACAGGAGCCACGACTTGTCAGGTGGTCTACCATTTTTTTGCGGTAGTTCTATACAGCCTTAGATAGATGTCGTGCTCATGCACAAGGGAGGGTGAACTTCCCTTTTGCTTCAGATCTTTTTTGTTTATTTTTTGAGAGGTTTCTAGAGACGAGGCCTACTTTTCTTAGGCATCCTCGTAGGAAGACGTTTGAGGCACGTATGCACATGTGGGGGAAGATGATTTCCAAGAGGGGTGACACTGAGTTTTTCGCGAGGATATCACAGGATGCACTGGAGTTGCTAGCTATTGTTGATGAGCATCCCTTCGTTATGGTCCCCTGTCCTTACGCAGGTTTGGATTGGCGAGGGTGTGCCAACATCCTCTTCACAACTGATGAGCCGCCAGATGATAGAGGTAATATTATTGTTTTATATATTTAAATTTATTCTAGCATGTTCTTTAACTTGTTTTTATTAAATTGTGTAATGAAATTTCTAATTATTGTTGTGTACTTTTATATATTTTGCAGACATTGGCTCTTTTGATGGGGAGGAGATGCTAGCACTAGTACCACATGATGTTGGTGTGGATCCTGATGATGATTAGGGCATGGCATATGCCAAGGATCATCAGGATACTGGTGCTAGGTGCAGTCGAATTGATGATAGATACCGAATGGAGTTGGGCGACCAACTCAGTGCATTGATTTTTGAGGCGAGCATCAGGCCTGCTCATTATAGAGACATAGAGGTCGATGATAGGTTATTATAGATATATAGAGGCATGTTGCGTGACATGTATAGCCTGATGCAGCATGTCGTAGGAGTTATGACAGATTTTACGCGACTGACGAGGACTGTTGAACGTTTTAGGCGTGGTCGAGACGCAATAGGTGATGGACAGTCCACAAGCAGCGACTCCTCATCTCATGTTCGTTCACCTCGTGCCGCGTCAGATGAGCATGAGCCTCCACTCACATCCAACGGCAGTCATCATGGAGATGAGGCTTGACCATCGGCCACATCTAGTCAGCAGCCTGTAGCATCCATCAGTACTCATGATCATGAGCAGGCTGGACCATCAACCGTCGAGGTTGCACCATTGACTGAGCAGGCCTCCACTAGTACTGATATTGATGTTGTACTACCACCAGCTGATCCATGACATTTATATTACAGTTGTATATTTTTAACATTATTCAGTTATATATATATATATATATGGTCCATGTATTTTATGTTCATGTTGCAGTTATAACGGTTATGTAATTTACATGTTGGTGATCATCATGATGTGTATATTGTTAGGTCATGTTAGATATGTTCATTAATACTGACTTGCGAATAGATGTGTATGTGATGATAGCATGAGTTATTTGACATGAGATGTATATTTGATGTTTGTGTTGTGATGAATATGTTAATATATAATGTTAATTGTGTTTTGTTAGATGATCATGATCACGATGATGTTAGCGATTTTGAATGTGTTTTTTAGTCAAATATGATGTTTGTATGATGGTTATCATGAACGTGATGTTTATTAATTAATTTAATACTAAATGATCATGATATTGTAAAATTGTAATATTTGTAATTCTAATATATTGTATGTAAAATTCTAAAATTGTAATTGTAATGGTATATATGTAAAATTGTAAAATTGTAATTGTAATTGTAATTTTTTAATTTGTAAAATTGTAATTGTATATATGTAAAATTCTAAAATTGTAATTGCAATTGTAATTGTACGTGAAAGTGTAAAATTGTAATTGTAATTGTAATTGTGATTCTAATTCTAATTCTAATTCTAATTGTATGTAAAATATTTGTAAAATTTTAATTGTGTTACTTTGAATTGATTGTAATTGTAAAATTGTAATTGTATGTAAAATTCTAAAATTGTAATTGTAATTGTATGTGAAATTGTAAAATTCTAATTCTAATTCTAATTCTAATTTTAATTGCAATTGTATGTAAAATATTTGTAAAATTTTAATTGTATTAATGTGAAATGAATTTATTAAAATTTGTAAATTTGTAAATTTTAAATAATTGTAAAATAATAAATCTAGAATAATATGATTTATTGTAACATAATAAAGTTTAGAAAATAATGCAAATAAATTCATGTACTTTAGAATTATCATTATTTTATTATGATCTTAGATACAAAAAAAAAAAAACTAATTTATATAGTACACCACTGTTTTTGAGATCAACATAATTGCAAATTATCAAGTGAATTATTGATTTTAACATTAGCACAATGAAAATTACCAATTAATTCAAAATACATATTATAATGTTTCGAAAAACCCATCTTAAAAAGTATAAATATTGATGAAATAACACATGTACCATATCACTCTCGATTCTCATGATCACCCTCATTATCTTCCAGCTTGCATGGCATGATAACACTATTGTTCTCAAAAATATGTTTTGATCTAGGGTCATGTGTCAATACGAACCACCAATCCCTATCCAACACATCTGGGTAAAAAAACACATGGTTGCAGTGTTTAGGGGAAACATAGGGCTCCTTAGCTTCATCCCACATTTTTCTAGAGTGGATACATATCATCCTACTATCGGGATCTTCCTTTACATTATTTTGATCAAAGGTGTCCCACCACTTGCACCTAAAAATAACACATTGGAAAGAAGAGAAATCCACTTCAATGATCTCTTGTATCTTTCCGACGTAACCTAACGTCCCTCGTACTAGGTTTTGATCACGGTGGCTAAATCGACTAGATTGATCGAACTTGACTTCCACTCCACAGTCTTGTGTGATGTTTCCAGCATCGGCGTTTTCTGTACGAAAATGGTGTCCATATGCCCACATAGATGGGAACAAATGCACCTATTATAAAAAAGTTTAAAAAATCATAATGTCATGTGTCTTATAGTAACCCAACAGTTAAAATATGAAATGTAGATGTCTTAATATAAGTTTCAAATTTAAATATAAATTAAAAATATTATTACCAAGTTGCTGCACCCAATCCCTACGTTTAGCGCATCCTCTTCAGCGCATGGGTAACGACTGGTAGCACCGTATTTCTCTCTCACTTGTTCAGCAACCCAACTGTTGGGGCATATTTTTGGCATATTTTCTTTTAAATGATTGGGATAAGGCACACTTCTACCATTCAACTGTGTGAATCATTTCCTGTCACTATCCCATTTCATCCTCTTTTGTTCATACAATGCGACCCACGGTTGTGTCGCTTCAGAATTGTAAAGAACGAATTTATTGATTGCTTCAATTTTTGCATTCGCTGATGAAATCAAACCAACATTATATAGTACTTAGAGATCAAAATATACATTATATCAAAGTTCAACATGAATATTAATTACTTTTTGTAAATTTGGAAAATTATAAATCGCTTACTCTTTATCAAGCACTCTTTTCCACTCGTTTGGAGCAACTCCCCTTCTCTTTTGTCTTCATCTCTTTCATCTTCCCAAATCACTGCATCTGGTATGTTGTCGATCTGCTTGATGTACTCACTGGCATAATATAAAGACTCATACGATATGTAACCCTCCGCCATAAACCCCTAGGGCTTTTCCCTTTGTCGAACAAAACCTTTCAATTGCTTCGTGTACCTCTCTAAGAAGAACATCCAATGACAAGAAACCACCCCAGATAATTCAACCTCATCTACTAGGTGGATTAGGAGATGAACCTGTAATTCCATGAAACTCATCGGCAATTCCTTCTCAAACATACAAACAATCTCAACTATATCTTGATGCCACCGTGGAATGCTAGCCACGTGAATCTCCTTTGATGTGATCCAACATAAAAATGCAGATAATTTAGATATGGCACGTCCTAGGTCTTGAGGGAATTCATGTTTCACACCCCCACGCACAAACAAAGGATAATGACACTAAAAAGTTATAAACACGTGCAATATTATAAAAAATTAGTTATGTTTTATGATCCCCGCATGGGATAAAATTTATTAATATTAAAAATACTAAAATCATGCTTTTGACATTATACGTACTCTTAGAAGATTCAAATGGTCATGCGATTTCAACCCCGAAAAATGGTCATCCACAGTGAAGTAGTGACATAGTGAAGACCCATATGAATTTGGCACCCTCACACCCATTATAACTTCCTTTGCCAAAGATATATCATATTTTTTTTAAATCCATGGGACATCACCTTCTTTGAAAAACCATGAATTAGAGGGACCAACGCCTGCCTCTAATCTCGTACTTTCTAATCGTCTTGGCCAATGTTTCTTTTTAGTTTTTGAAGTAATAAAATCTTTCCTAATAGCCAATGTGTCACTTTTTTTCGATGGTATGTGCCTCCATAAAGAAGATGAAACATTTTTAAATATATGCATGGGCTCTAATAAGTAGGCAATCTTAAGATTCTCCCAATATGGGAGGTCATAAAAGATAGATTTCCTTTTCATCCCAATGGATAATTTCTCAACATAGGTGTCGAATAAATTTGGATCATCGAACATAGGCTCCCCATTTGAATCGAACATTTCTATGAACTCCTTCTCCTTCTCTCTCTCATGTGCTCTAAGCCATTCAGCTGGTGTCATTATTGGAGGCCTTTGGGTTCTCTCTCGTTTACCATTGAAAGAGGATGCTGCTCTTCTGTAAGGGTGTTCTTCTACTAGGAATACCCTGGAGCAATCATACATTGGCTTTCATAGGTCCTTGGATCATCTAGATTTCAGAGAAGGTCCACAAAATTTACATCCAAAATTCCCTTTTGTTACAAGACCTACGAGATTATATTTGTATACATTAATTAATATGCATGGCATGTTAAAGAATATCATGAAGAACAGAACAAATATTACAACAAATTAAATAACTAATATGTGAAATAATATTGTTACGTATATAAACAAATCAATAAATTAAACATGTAATTTACCAAAGCAAACTCCTAAGCCTGGATAATCATGTGTCGTGTAAGCATATATGCCATACAACGTAAAACTCCTCTCTTCTGCGATGGATCTTGATACATCATATAAATTTATCCCATCCCATAATTCATTTAGTTCATCTACCAGTGGTTGTAAGTAGACATCCATAATATTCACTTGTCTTCTACCAGGGACTATGAGAGCCAACATAAGATGCTCATTCTTCACGGAAAACCATGGGGGGATATTGTTATTGATCACTACTACAGGCCAAATAGAATATTTGGTGTTTGGGAGGGAATATGGGTTGACGCCATCCATGGCTATGCTAAGTCGTAGACTTCGTACTTCATCCTTGAATTTTTTGGGCCATGTATCCTCTATATGCTTCATGGCTATTGAATCAGTTGGGGTTCTCATAACTCCCAACTCACTTCTATGTGAGGCATGCCATCCCTGCAACATAGATAATTCTTTGGAACGAAAGAGCCTTTGAATCCTTGGGATTATAGGCATGTGCCTCAATATCTTAAAAGGAGGACCAGTACATGATTTACCCTTCTTTTTTTATTTATCATACCTGTCATGCCCACATTTTGGACACATCCCTTTGTCTGCAGATTCTCCTCTATATAGAATACAATCATTTGGACATGCATAATATGATATGTACTCAACACCCAACATTTTCAACAATTTCTTTGCCTCTTCACAGCTACCGGGCAAGACATTATCACTCGAAAGAACCTTATCTTTGAAAAACATATAGTTGGTGATCATGGAAAAATATATTAATAAATGTACATTAATGTCGATATAATTATTAATGTTCATTGCAGTGTACTGATTATATTTCAAATTTATATAAGGGAGTACTTTATGGTAACTTACCTCAAAATTTCCGAGAAACATGCATTCGAAAAGCCAAAATTTGCTTTCAAGTTGTATAGTAACATTGTTGTCCCCAACTAGGTATACTTTGACTGACCTCCAGGTTCAAAGAGAGGGGTGGTGGAAGCAAATTTAAGGCTTTTGAAAAAGGTTTCGATGATATGAGCATCATCCCCTAGCTGATCATCGTTTTGAATGCATCTAACAACATTGTCTCCATGGCAGTCATATCCCTTAATTAATCATCCATACCAACCTCTATTTTATTTCCTCCATTGCCATTTTGTGAAGAACTACTATTGATGTAGTCATTCCTAATTGGTGAATTTGGACGTAGCGGGAATTGAATCAGTGGTTGATTCAACCATTCTTCGTATCGTTCCTCTCTGGTTTTTTATCTTAATTCATTCTTCTCTCGATTTTACATTGTCGTGGGGTGCAACAAAATATGGTATGTAGGTCGTTCATCATCACTAGAATCCTAATAATTTAAATATATATATATATATTGAACATGATTAGTACAAAATATATGATATCAATTAGTAACCACGTTGACAATATTGCTTGATTATAAATTGGATTGATGTTGAAATAATTACATATTAATCAATATATATACCAAACAATTATAATTATAATTACCATCATTGTCCCGGGATTGCGGCTAGAAGATGCAATATTGTTACAATTGGCAGGGTGAAGCGGCTGTCCATTTTCATCTACCAAATGTGCCTTGCGGTATGCAGCTCCTGATAAGAACTTCTGACGTTTTGGAGCAGACGACGTTTGAATATTTTTTGCATTTGAACTTGATGTTGAATCTACAAGAACCTGCAAATTTGTATATATTATAAATTTAATTAAGTTGTGCATGATTGACTGCATGGATAAAAAACATAAATTCAATTAAATAGTGAAAATATAAATAAAATATGAAGGAAATATTACGTCTCGAGATGGATAGGAAGAACTCCGGGATGGACTTTGAGAAATATTATGGAACGAGATGGATTTTGAAGAATTGTCTATTCCATATAATAATAATATTTTCTCCCTGCATTTGAGAAAAACAACAATAAATTTTGGTGCACATGCCTAAATGTAATTTCAGTGCGTAATAGACAAATCACCGCACCGGTGCGTTTTTGGTAATGTGCACCGATGCAGTTTGATTAAGGGACGCACCGGTGACGAATAACCGCAAATAAAAAAAGTGCAACTCTATTTTCTTTAAGTGAAAAAAAGCGGTAAATTGAAAAATGGGCGGAAAAATATTTTCAAAAATCTAATTTCATAAAACATATCTTTTAATACTAAACACGTTTCATTATTTCACTATTTTTGCAAAAAAATTCAGCCAGAGATTTGCAGGATACATACCTGGAGCAAATAGAGCACGAAAGCACTGTGGAGCAGGGAAATATGTTCAAATAGAAGTATTCAAACAATCAGAATTCCAAACCTCTGGTGATTCAAACCCTGTACCATATAATTTCAAATGATGTGAGTAAATTTTATTGTTTTTTTTACTTTTTTCTGCAGTTTTTTTTATGCAGTAAAAGAAAAAATCAAAGTTTATTGTTTTTTTTACTTTTTCTGCAGTTTTTTATATGCAGTAAAAGAACAAAATCAAATTTTATTGTTTTTTTTTTACTTTTTCTGCATTTTTTTTAATTTTTCTGCAGTTTTCAGAAACAAAATTAAAAAAATCCATTTTTAGAAACAAAAACCCCAGATTCTTTTTGTTTTTTCCCTTTCTTCTCCCTCTTTCTATAATTTCAGAATTAGAGATTTTCAATTTAGATTTATAGGGTTTGTATATTCATAAGACATCCAAACCATGGGACCACTTGCATAGTCGAATCCCAATCCATGTCGACCCTTGCATGAATTTAAAAAAAAAAACAATGTTTTTCCTTGGTGCGCCCTGCGTAACATAGCGCACCGGTGCGCTCTGTTATAATAGCGCACTGTGAAAATACAGTGATAACATATATATGTGTGTGTGTGTGTGTGTTTTTATCAATGCATCATATGTAACATATGGCACTGGTGCACTATTTCATTATGGCGCACCGCAAACGTGCTGTTTCGCTAAAAAAAATCCATTTTAGATACAAACCCTACATTCTTTTTGTTTCTTCCTTTCTTCACCCTCTTTATCTGATTTCAAAATTAGGGCTTTTCAATTTATATTTATAGGGTTTGTATTGCTAAATATAAGCCTAAGACATCCAACCCACGAGACGACTTGCATATTCGGATCCCAATCCATGTCGGCCCTTGCGTATATATATATATATATATATATATATATATATATATATATATATATATATATATATTGGTGGGCCCTGTGTACCTGAGCGCACCGGTGTGCTCTATTATCCCAGCACACAGTGAAAGTACTATGATAAAAAATTAAAAAAACAAAATATTTTTTCTCAGTGCACCATTTGTAAAATATGCAACCGGAGCGCTATTTCATTACAGCGCACCGCAAACATTATGTTTCAAAGAAAAAAAAATACAAACCCTACATTGTTTTTGTTTCTGCCTTTCTTCTCCCTCTTTCTGTGATTTCAGAATTAGGGCTTTTCAATTTAGATTTATAGGGTTTGTATTGCTAAATATAGACCTAAGATATCCAATCGACAAGACAATTTGCATAGTCGGATCTCAATCCATGTCGGCCCTTGCGTGAATTTAAAAAAATAGTTTTGTTTTCATCCGTGTGCCCAACGTAACCTAGCGCACCAGTGCTCTGTATTGTACAAGCACATCGTGAAATTAATGTGATAAAAAATTAAAAAACAAAAAAAAAAATATCAGTGCGCCATATGTAAAATATGGCACCGGTTTATGCTACAAAAACTAACACTGGACGATTTTTATTATTTTATCATGGTTAATCGATGCGGTGATTGACATGTAACGCACCGGTTCTCCTTGTTGACATAGAGCACTGTACGGTCTATTATATTTCTTGTGTGGTGCGTTTCTAAGACACCCACGCACCTGTGTCAGTGCGTAAACCATGAATGACGCACCGGTTTCTTGAGATTTTTTTTTTTTTACTTGAAAAGTTGACAATTTACTTATAAATATATTAATGAATGATATGGTATAGGTTTTAGATTGATAAAGAAATGACTTACAAGAGATCAAGTAACAAAAATACCGATAACATATCAAGAAAAGAAAAAAATGAAAATTCTTTGTAAATTCTTTACAAAAAATATTATTTTTGAACTATATGTAAGTTTAACTAATACGTATTGTTTACTGTATATCATTCACAACCACAAAATGGCGAAGCTCGATAAGATTATTTCTGATCTAGGACCAGAAGAGCGTAAAATCTTGATGGAAAAATTGCAAAAGGATGAATCAGGTGAATGAAAAAATACTATCAATCGAATATGAGTTTCTTTTTTTAATTTTCATTAATAATATAATTAACATTATTAGATAACATGTGTCAAACAGTCTATTAATTCACATCCTTTTAATGTTCTAAAGGGACCAACAACTCATAAAAGGAATGGTGTTCTAAGTAAAGAAAAAAAAAATAGAACATGCAAATGAAAATGAATTGCTCCTTAACTCATATGGAGTGGTGCTAGAGGTTAACAAAAGGGGGAAAATCTTTTACAAAAGTTTGAGGGGTCTAGTGGAATGAATGTATAGACGTTCTTTCCACTTACAATACAAAAACCAATTCAATGATTTCAAGAATCAAATTTTATCTAAACTACAGGAAGAGTTTCCAGAGAATTGGTCAATGAGACATGTCAAACTTTTAATAGCAAAAACGTACAACAACAAAAAAGAAGGAATGAAAAATTAATATTCCTTTAAATTTTTGTCTAGAATTATTTATAAATATCACTTTTGTTATATTTACTTTTCATATATCAATATAAAAATTAAATAATTTATTGTGATGTTAAATTTTCTAGAAGATTACGAAAATTTCAAAAGATGAACGAGCTAATATTAGAAATATGCTAGTAGGAATGTCCAAAAAGGTGTACAAGGAGATGGTCAAAGAAATGGACAAAATTGCATTGCAGGAGGAGCCATCTCAATAACAACGTGCTTCAAATGTAATATGTAATCATTGAATATTTCGATCATTAGGTACAATAAATAAACAATTTAGCATTAAATATTAATTTTCAAGTATTTTCTTGCATAAAAGAAAAGAAAATGGAACCCATTCAGCACATAAAACATGATGACAAGGAAGAAAAGGGTTGATATCTAAGTTTGTGAGTAATTGTTACTTCCTTATAACAACTTAACTAGATTTCATTTTTGTATTTTTTAATTTTTTTTACAAAAATCATCATTGAATGTCTTCAAAGATGTGCTAACATACAAAGAAGAACCATCAAAGGAATTGATTGAAATTGGGTTAAATATGAGTTGTGAGTATATGTTGGCATATCAGAACTTAATTGTGGAATTTGTAAGCATCTATCGATCTTGTTTTACTTAGCTCCATCTATAATTTACCAAAACAAAAAACAAAAAAAACAAAAAAAAAACCTAACCCTAAAAATTTTGTATTAAATATATGATTTGTTATGGGGTATAAAACTGCAAGAAACAAAGTATGGAACTACGCCAACAGATGAAATCTTGAAATATGGCATGTTACATAGTTTTGAAAGAATGTGTATAGTTTATGAGTCAATTGTTGCAATGGTACGTCATTTCTTTTCGATTTACATTGATGTATATTATTTAATATTGCAATTTTCATTATTCTCACCAATGTATATGTTAGCAACCTATAATATAGGGGTCATAATTTTGACTTGACTATTGATAATCTTGTAAATCTGTACATACTTTGCCTTCTGCAAGTTGTATTCACACATTTTGTAAAAAAAATCAAAAAAATAGAAAAATAAAAAACAGGGTAAAAAGTCCTAAAAGAATAATCAAAGGACTTAGAAAAAATAAAAGACCCCAAAAGAAAAATGAATAAAACATGAAAGTGTGCAAGCATAAATGCCACTACTTTTTACTTTTTCACTGTGGCAGAGTGTCAATAAATGCCATAGTCCACGATGAGTTAAACAATTTAATCTTAACTTGTCATTGTTTCAATTTCACTTGTAGAATAGAGAATAATGAGTTGTCATACTGTTTAATCATGACAATTCAGTAGTTAGGTAGAGAAATAAAATGAATCCAACAGTTTAATCTGGATTCATGGATGAAATAAGTGTATAATTAGATAGTTTTACTTGCTTTCAAAAAGAATAAATGTTGTGAAGGTTGCTAGCTTAAATGCACCTTACTACAAAGGAAGAAAAAATGTTAGCATGGTAAGTTGGGTAGGTAGAAGAAGGTGAAAAAATCTCAATGTAAATATCATTCATCATGGGTTGTAAAATAATTAACTTCCCCTTCCCATAGTCATGAAACATTCTAAACTATCAGTCAGAAAGGCTCAAGGCATTTCCTTGAATTTTGTTGGGACCGGATCCAAGGCTCTATGACTGATCAGTTGAAAATGTGAATGTCTATATTAATCCCTAAAATCACATCATTACCATTCATACATTCATTCCCATAAATAATCCTAAGTAAAACTTCATTTTTACTTAAAGGCATTATAATTCCCATTTGATTAACTTCCTACATCATTTGAAAACACTAAGCCCTCAAAATAACATTATATCATAAGTTAAGTGATAAGATCAATGCAAATTATCTTTTGTAATTCATTTTACTTGTTATGTGTATGTGTTTTAAGTATACCATCTCCTATTTTCATATTAACTCTAATTTATATATTAACTCCCTATAAAATGACCTTCTCCTATTATATATAACTCTTTTTTATATAAATAACCCAAAAACCCAATTATTATAATTTTAGCCGAAGCTTATAATTCCCACATGTTTAATAAAACCCACATTATAACCCCCTTTGGCTAAAATATACCTTTATGTATAATCCCGCCCCTATGGTAATTAAATCAACCTGGTTTAATTAACCATATAATAGAAATATTCGAAAAATCTTTTAAAACATGTTTTATATGTGTTTTAAACAAAAATATCGAAGTTTAATTTAAACTGAACTTCTAAGCCCATTCCCTTGTACATTTTTCCCCTGACTCCCTTAACCTGAGGTTAAATCTATAACCTAACTATTTCCCCGCAGTATATATTTCATTACCACAGTCCCTAACCTTGGTTAGACTCTTGAATATCCCTCCCGATCACCTTTTCCATTGAAAAATCAATTTTTTGTATATAAAACCCATCAGAAACCTTTTTCCCACCGAGTTCAATCTAGACCCTCCGATCTTCAGCGCTTACTTAATCCCACGGCTCGAAATAAACGCGATACTTGTATCACATATTCCCTTATTCCCTATCACGCTAATTTTCAACCGTTCGATCTTCACTCACCTTCAAGATCTGACGATCCTTATTACACCCGATGACTTGCCTTTCCCCGCACTTTACCTTTTGACCGTGACCGTTTGCTTCCCAAAACAAGATCTGACGGCCGATATCTCATATCACGCCCAAAAATTAATCGACTGGTGTTTTGAAAAAGTCGCGTGATATGAGTTGTTTTTCGAAACCGTCTTGTGTCGACGTGTCTTCAAATGATTGGATCGCGTTCAAAAAGTGATTTACCGCTTACTGCCTGGGAGCTGCGCGAATACCACCTAGTGGTATTCCAAAACCACTTCCACCCAAACTGTGATTCAATATAATTTAACTATGGTTTTACTATGGTTATTTCATAAAAATCATAGATTTCATTAAGTTTTTTCATCTATTTGCGTGTTAAACCTGTAAACTCTCTGCTAAGCCTATTATCGTCAAAATTTCACCATTTGTGCGCCATAATACCTTGAAAGCCTGTGCAAAGCCTTTTCCACCATTTCCAAATCTACCAGCGCCATTTTCAAGCCAATATCCCTGCAATTCAACTACAAAGAGCCATAGTACCCTCTGATAGACCAGTTCAGCGGAATTGAAGACTGTGCGCAACCTGCAACTCATTCTACCTCAATTATACCTTTTTAAGGTATTTTTCGTTGAACTTAACTAGCAGAACTTCAATTTCCAAAAGAAAACCACCTATATTTCTGTTATTTCCTGTAATTGTCTTAATTTCCATACTAAAACTACAAAAAATATCCAAAGTACAAGGGAAACTCTGTCAAAATTTCCCAGAATCCCTCATTTCCGTTTTTTGCAAACCCTGGGCATTTTCATTACTAGAATTGATCATTACCTACCTTCTGGGCATTAAAACCCTCTTTCTATCTAAAACCCTGATCAAAATCCTATTCTACCAGAGAAACACTCCAAACGTCCCTTGTTTCAAACATAAGAAGTCAGCAAACAGTCAAAGCTTGCTCTGTTCAATTAAAAATGACAAAGAAACAAGTAACCCCAAAATCAGGAGGTCCAAAGCCTCAAAAGAAAGCCTCTGTTAAAACCCCTTAGCCTGAATCTTCTAAAATTGATAAACCTATCCCTGTACTCACTGCTGATTCAACAGAAGTTGTCAAGCCTATTCAACCTCCAGTTATCTCACAAGAAAATAGCCTTTTGGTTGACCTTGACTATAGAATAATGGACCCTTCAGTAGAGTTCAATTTGCTTGATGTATATAACTGGTGTTTTGGTAAATCATTAGAGAAAGATGACAAAGATATACCAGTCTGGGAGTCCAATTTGCCAAAATGCATTGTTCCTCTTAGCCATTCAGCCCCAGATTTTGTCACATTGTGTCAGTCCTATTATCTTCTAGACCAAAGATGCATTGTGAATAAAGATAGAGAGGTCTTATTTTACATCAATAAAGAATCCATAAATTCTACGCTGCAACTGAACCCTGACCCTAATGCTGCTTCATTGTTAATAGAGGATTTAACTCAGAATTACCTACAACTTGATTTTGCTTCTAAGTTCAAATTCTTCCAGACTTTTTGTCCCAAGCAAGTTGATATCCCTAAGCTTAATCCTCCATTTGATACCTTTGATTTTCCAGATGAAACCAGACAGATTTTCTCAATGCTATCATTCATACTGGGATACACCAATGATGAATTCACTGATGTAGCTATCTTAGGTTTTTTGTCAACTCTGAGTCTTGGCCAGTCTCCATCCATAGTGTACAATTTTGCTAAGTACATTGCAGAAAAAATGCATTATCAGTTATCCAAATTGTCAGAAGGAGTATTTAGATACACTTCATATCTACTTCACCTCTTTTTGTATTATAAAGCAGACAAATTTCCCATTGAATTTCAGAAGGTAGATCCAGAAGGAAATGTTCTTTCAGTTGTGTTTTGGTCATCAATTCTGAGAAAATGGAACAGAGAATACAGCTTTGCAGATTTCAATGACCTGTTTTTAGTGCCTGCTATGAATTTATTGAATAAAGAACAGACCCCTAGAATCAATGAGGAAACAAAGAGAATCCTACAGCTATTTGAGAGCTGTAAAACAAGGGATTGGTATTTATACAAAAGTTACACAGATATCAGAGTATATGGTGCACTCTTGGCCCCATATAAATTGCCAAGATTTGTTACAACAAGGATATTTTCTCTAGAATTTTTTAGGCAGTTGTTGAATGCAGATGAAATTAATTTCGTAGCTTCTAAGAAAAAGACTCAGTTCAAACTGAAAAATCAAATTGGGCCATTTATTGTGAATAACAGAGAAGCAGCCAATGAAATCAATGTCAAGTTGAAAGAGTATAAATTTTCATATAGTTTTATGTGGAATTATGATCCTCAAGGTATTCTAAGCACAATGAGAGTGAAATGCAAGTTGTCTGTCTTCTTGCATGATCCAAAGCTCCAAATTGAAAAGTATGCCAATAAACTTGAATGGGATCCAAACACTCTATTTGATGATGATTCACAGGAAATGCAGGGAAACAGTGGAAAATATAAGCAGGTTGATCAAACACAGGTGGTGACAGTGAACAAAGAATCTGAAATTCTTCATAAAAGAAGCAGAAAGGAAGATAGTTTCACTGCTGAAACTATTCCAGATAAAAGATTCGGAATTCCCTACAATAAGAAAAGTAAATTGAACAATGAAGAAAGAGACAAAGCTATCAATTTTGAAGATAATAATGGTCATGAAATTGATGATGAAGCAACAAGAATAGTAACTGAAACTCTCAAAGAGCTTAAAAATGTTCAAATTGGAGCCCAACAGAAAGATACAGTCATGGTGGATACACAATCTAAAGTTGATATGCCATCTTCTTCTAAAAAACCTGACAATATAGAGTTAGACATTCAAATCAGGTTCAGACAAATCAAATAAAAGAATGAAGAAATAAAAAATGAAGCATATTCCAAGTTCCTCAGAAAAGCCTGGGAATAAGGATAGGCTCCTTTAAGCTTTTGATTATTCTTCTAATAAATTGGTGATGTCATTTCTCAAGCCTACAGTGACTGATCCAAAATCTATTGCAGATTATTCTAAAACAGATCTTGAAGTTGATGCAGATGTTGTCCATGAATTGGACCAAATAAAATTTCATAGAAGCAACATAGAGATGCTATATTCTAAGATAGTCAATAAGACTATGAATTCTATTAGGCTTGAGAAAACATTGATAAATCTTCAAACTCAAATGAAATTGGATAAAGCCTCACTATATGCCAACAATTTGAAGATCAAAGCATTAGAATACTTGGTGATTGAAGCAGGAGTTGATCCAGCTAACATGGAAGTTGCAAAGGCTTTAATCAAACAGAAAAATGAAGACATAGCTACCCTCAGAAAACAGCTAAAATTGCCTCAAAGTGAAAATCCTCAGGCAAAAGAAATTCTTCATTAGAAAACAGAGAATGATGAATTGAAACAACTTGTTCTTAAAATGACAGATCAGATAAAAGAAATGGAAAGCCAAATACAAGCTTTCATGCAAGAGAATGAAAAACTGAAGAAAGCTCAACAGGTTGTCATTCCTACGGTGATCCCAAATGTAAGCACAGTTGTTCCATCTACATTGGCAGAACACTTGGCACCACAAGGAGTACTGGCAACTACAGTGCCAATAACTTCTCATGAAATCTATGCCTCTTCTTCCTCAACCTCACAGGTAAACACAATACAAGACAAAGCTACCATAATCAGAGCCATGGAAGATATGTCAATTAAATATAAAGAAATACTTAGTTTGAAAGGCACTATTAAAAATCTGGAAACTTCCAAAAGAGATGACTTGATTACTTCCAAAGGGCATGAACAGAGGGCTGATAGACTACAAGAACAGGTGAGAATTATTCAAACACAGGTGAATCTTATAGATCAAATTACATATATAAAAAATCATATATGGACAAAAATCATTGAAGGCATTCACTCTCAATGGCCTTCAATTCAGATAATTTATGAGCAGAAAGAGTTACTACAGGCTGCAAATGCAAAAATTGATAAAACCAAAAAAGAGATTGAAAATAAGCCACCTCAAGCAGTTCAACTCATATCATTTTTTAACAACAAGAACACAGAAGAATTAGAAGAGTTGAAAATTTCTGACAGGACAGAGGCCATCCTTCAAATTAAGAAAGTCCTGAATAAGAGAAACATGATGAATAACTTTGAAGACAGGTGTAAAGATATGAACTTGGCCATCTCAAGATTTTGGGCCAAATACAAAATATTATCAGAAGCAGGTGTACCAGACATTCATGCATTAAATGACAAATTGATGCCACAGAAAGATTACGATTAGAAAATCAGAGCTCATGCTAAGAAGCAAGCTAAACAACCATTTCCACAAGGATCACCAAGGGACAAAGTACTTCTTCAATATTTTGAAAATCTATTCTTTTTGGAAAATGAAATCAAGCATATGTTCACTGTAAAGCCTAAATTTTCCAAATATACGAAAGCTGATGAACGTTATAGGAAATTGAAGAATATGAAGATCCCCACTGCTGAACAGTGGCAAGAATTCACAGATATGTTGTGAATTTGACAGGTAAAAGATAGGAAAGTCACATGAAAAATCATATTTTACTTTTACCTTATGGTGAAAAATCAGTGTCAAAGTGTATCAAGGTCAAAGTGTATTAGTAAAATCAAATTATTACTGCTGGTCATTTTTCAATTACAGCAGTGAAACAGTGAAAAAGCAGAGATAAAGAGTATCAGAGGAAAATATAAAAAGGAAGAGTATTCTACAAGCCACCATCCACGTGAAGATGTACCTATTGCCAACAATGCTCACAGCACATCATAAATCAGTTTAGATAAGATAAAACAGTTCTATTTTTCTTTGTAAAAGAGGATAGCTTGCAAACTGTTTTGTTGTTGTCCCTCTTCTTATGTTCTTTTTCCTATTTTTCCTTAAAACATTATCTCAATTTCTGAGATATTTTGTAAACAATTTTTGTGTATAAATACTTCATAATTCGAAGTATTCAGTGTGGAATAAAATTTCTCAAGACTACTATAGTAATTTTGTTGGACATATTGAAGTTGATGTGAGTCAATTAGCGAAGCAGCAGTTTAGAAACAAGTTTAGAGACATCATAACTAAGGATTCTCGTGGTGAAAAAATAAGTCTCGTATTTTTTCCTGTTTTCAGTGTTATTATTTAAAGTTTACAAACATTCATTTGATGTGTTTCTATTCTGTAATGATCAAATAAGGAGAAATTAAACAGAATTAGTGATAATAAGCTCTATGTTTTAAACTAGTTGGCATTTTTATGTTTTCTACTTGATAACCGGACCATATAATTCTTAATTGCTCTAGGTCCCAGTTTGATCCCCTCCTTCAATCCTCTTATCTGTAACTTAAGGATTCTTAAGTGCCTTTTTGTTCAGATTTCACCCATTTCATCCTCAAAACCTATTCAAAGCCTTAGAAAGTCATATATCCCGCCCTTAGTACATTTGCATCTTTAAGTCTTATTTCCTAGCCCTGCTTACCTAGAGAGTTGACTCCATTGCCCAATGTTCTGGTAGATCCCTCTGGTTTACCTTGAAATACTTTTTATTCCTACCACACTTCTAAAATCATTCCTATTGCTCACTCATAACTAGCCTAAAATCCTTTACCAAAACAAAGCTAAATCTTTAGAAGAGATCCCTCTTCGGAACTTAGGAAGGCTAGATCCTGAATTCCCAAAGCGGTTCTTGGTTACCCCTAGTTTTCTTAACTAAAAAAATCCCCATCCCACAACCTGAGAATTACTAGGGTGATAACAGTATATACACTCATTACAGTTTATTTTTATGTTTGTAAATGGAAGGTGAAGAAGAATAAAACAATCAACACCGTGAACAAAAAATTTCTGAAAATAACCCAACTCATGGAAGTAGCTCTAGCAGTGACAGCAGTTCAAGCAAAGAATTATGATCACTATGTTTGGTTATCAAAGAAAGGCATTGTATTTTTTGAAATATGTCTGTGAAATCAGACATTTTCTTTAATGTAATGGACATAGTGTCCCAGTTGAAAGACAAATGGATACCAATAACTGTCCCATTTTGTATGACAAAGAATGTCTTATATATATATATATATATATATATATATGTGTGTGTTTTAATTTATTCTATTGCGTTCTCCATTGTCGTTCTCAAATGCACTAATAAAAATTTAATTCATATGAATATTGTTATAAGATATATATTTGTCGACTTTTGATGAATAATGAATTTTTAAAAACGACAATAATTATGATATGATATAACAAATTAATCCAAACATCACATTCAAATGCATTAATAAAAATTTAATTAATATGAATATTGTTATAAGATGTGTCGACTTTTGATGAATAATGGATTTAAAACAATCACAATAATTGCACTATCATAGGTCGATGTTTCTAAAGAATGCAAAATGAAAATCGGTGTGTGTTAGTTATTGTACACCAGTGTGTTTGTATTCTTAAGCGCACCGATGCATTTTTACGGCCTATGGGCACCGCAAAAATACCAAAACCAATTAAAAATTTTGAGGCGTTTTTTCGATACGATTCATCAATGCATTTATGTGTCTATATGCACCAGTGTCGTTGTACGACCTATGGGAACCTTACGAATATCGATACCAATTACTAATCTCGGTGCGTCTGTGTGATACTACACACCCAGGCATTTATGTGTCTATACGCACTGGTGCATTTGTAAGACCTATGGGCACCGCATGAATACCGATACCAATTATAAATCTCGGTGCATTTGTGTGATATTGTGCACCGAGGCGTTTATGTGTCTATACGCACCGGTGCATTTGTACGACCTATGGGCACCGCACGAATACCGATACCAATTATAAATCTCGGTGAATTTGTGTGATAATGTGCACCGGTGCGTTTCTATAAGTCTACGCGCTGATGCATTGATACGACCTACGGGCACCGCACAAATCCCAAGACCAATTAGAATGGTCTGTTGGGAAAAATACTGAGAGGGGGGGTGAATCAGTATTTAGGGAAAACTGAAACTTTTTACTTTTTCATGCTCTAAAACCCATACGCTACTTTGCTGAAGCCAACTAGCGTATACACGCGGATATCCTTCATAAAAATCGCGTATACACAGAGATCTAATTATGCCATTAGTTCTTCACTTATATCATTCCATCATTCATTCATTAGATGTTCTATAAACAGTAAACATGTGCAGTAAGAACAGAATAAACCATCACACAAAGCATCACACATGAACACCGGGATTTTTAGGTGGAAACCCAAATCGGGAGAAAACCACCGCTGCAGTTGCTCAGCCTTCAATATTTTATTATAGAGAAAACATCTTACAACATATGTGCTGGCGCAGACTTGACCAGCACGCGGGCACCCACCTGCGCTCGTTTACCAGCCTCTCCTGGAAGGGAGCTCCAACCCCCTGACTCGTTTACCAGCCTCTCCTGGAAGGGAGCTACGACCCCCCGATCTCGTTTACCAGCCTCACCTGGAAGGGAGCTACAATCCCCTGACTGAAGGCTACAACCCTCAGCACCACCTTGGACCACGTTTCATCAATTTTCACACTGGATCCAACAACTTCAATAGAACAACACTTGCAGGCCACGTTTCATCATATTTTCAGATTTGGACCCTTTCCATACTTTTATGCTCAAACATACAACCAAACTGATACAGACAACTTAGCACTGTAGAATACAGATAGCAGTAACACAGCAGAATAGATCAGACATTTCTTACCACATCTTCAGCAAACCCTAGTTTACATACGCGCTTTCCCTTCACTGATGTCGCGTATATACGCGCTTCCGTCCACACAAACCAGCGTATACCTCAGTGTATATTTTATTGCGCATACGCGCTTTCTCTTCGCTGAAGCTGCGTATATACGCGCTTCCTCCGCGGCGAAGTAGAGTATAGATCTTCAATCATTACAGAGCAGCATACTTCATCAGATCAGATATTCAGTTCAGATCTACCCTTTTGCTTCAGACAGATGTTCGCCTAGATGCTCGCCTCATCACAGATCTAAGCCTTCCATAATCAGATCTAGCAAATACAAGAGCAATTCAGATCTAGATCCCCTTCTTCATCATTGGTGCATCATACCTTCAGATTTGTCTTCAAGTGTAACCCTTCCATTCAGATCTACTTCAGAGAGAAGTATTCATTCAAGCTCAGACATCTTGCACCCACACTCATGATTTGCACAATGAATTTCTTCTCCTTATATAGGTTTATCCTTTTTCAATACCACGGGCCCCTTTTCCAATACCATGAGCCAAAACAATACCATGAGCCTTCAATACCACAGGCCCCTTTTTCAATACCATGAGCCAAAACAATACCATGAGCCTTCAATACCACGGGCCCCTTTTTCAATACCATGAGCCAAAACAATACCATGATGGTTACCCCTGGTTTTGTACTTTATGAGCGCTTTTTCCCATACGCGACTTGGCACGTACTTTACCGCGTGCATACGCGACTTCTCCTAGGCAAATCCGCGTATGCCTTGAGACATACTCTTTTTATCATAGATCTAGCTCAAACTGAATTTCTTTCTTCATTCCCTTTTGTACTCACTGTAGATACATCAGATTTACTTCATCAAGAACATATTCTATCAAGCACAACTTCATCAAGTAAGTTTCCATCTTCTTCATCAAGTGGGTTGCCATTCAATGACAACACTTAGCATCATGTTGCTAATTAACATCATTTCATATCAGATTTACATCATTTACCAAGTCCATCAAGTCAAGAATAACTTCATCAGGTGTATTGCCATCAAGGACAACACATGCCAACAATCTCATGTCTTCATCTTCATTCAGTGGGTTGCCATCAAGGACAACACTCTGCATCATATTTCCAACAATCTCCCCTTTTGGACTTGATGGCAACCACGATGGTGTTTGGTTACCACAACAGATAAGTATATTGACACCATGTCACTCTCCCAATTCTTTGACACCATTATCTGCATTCAAACACCATGTCACTCTCCCCCTTTGACATCAAGGGCAAAGGGCGGATCAAAACCAACACACTCTCCCCCTTTGACATCAAGGGCAACAGGCGGATCAAAACCAACACACTCACCCCCTTTTCTCCTCATGTAGAAGAAGCGTTCTGCAGATCTGATGTATACTGAAGTGACCAAGCTCCCCCTGAGTTCATGCTAAATCTTCAAACATATTTTTCAATGAAGTACATGACTCTATGAACTTCTATCACCAAAAGACTCAAAATTACATCAAATATCCAACCAAGTGGATTTACATATAAGACTCAAGTACCCAACCAAGTGGGTTTACATATTTCAACTCAGCTACCCAACCAAGTGGGTTTACAAAATTTGACTCAGCTACCCAACCAAGTGAGTTTACAAATTAGACAAGTCCTTACATGACTGAATATTACAATTTTACATCATGGGTCTCAACATGACCTTTTCATCAAACTACAAATATAACTTTAAGACCAACACCAGAAAGTCCTCAAGAAAGAGAACAAATTTCAGAACCATCATAATGCCAACACTGCATTCTACTCAGCAACGCTAATGCTAAGGCTCCCCCTGAATCTGTGCATCCATGCATCCTTTTCATAGGACTAAGGCTCCCCCTTAGTTTGTGCATCCTGAACATTTTCACCAACAAATCATCAAGGCATCTTTATCAAAACATTAGAAACAGAATTATGAGAACTGGAACACCACCAGAGATACCAAACAGTATCTGAGATACCAAACAGCACTGCAGCTGTGCTGAAGAGAGCTGACTTCAACCAAAAATTGTCAGCAATTAGACATACGCGGTTTTCTGTGAAGGAAATAGCGTATATACGCGACTGTATTTCGGGAAACCCGCGTATCCCAAACCGTCTTCTAAATTTCAACCAGATCTGATTCTCAGTGAGGCAAAGACAGTGTTCAGCTTCTTTCTAAGACATTTGAATGCTTCCCTGGACTATAGATAGATAGAACAGTGTAGTTGTGTCTTCAAGCATCATCCAACGGTTGTAGCATCAGCACAATAGTAACCAAGCCTTCAGATTCTTTGTAGCATCAATACAATCTTTCCAAGAGAGATTCTCATATCAGAACAACATCTTCACATAGGTGTCAAGCAATCATCCATGTGGTCCAGCATCACCATGATCTTCAAAATTTAACATGAAGTAACATATGTAGGCAAAAGATCTCTCAACCATAGTAACAAACCCTGCATGATTTATTTCTGAATCAAATGACATCCAACTCATCCATGTGTGAGTACAAAAGATAATTATTAGCAACCAGGGCTCAAAAACTCATTATAATAAACCATGTACCAAGTCATCATCATTTGAGCATGAGTATCACAAAAACCAAAGAATAAGCAGTCATATTGCCAACAATGCAATCATTAGTATTCAACCTGCTGCTCCCCCTAAACCAGTGCTCTTCCTTAACTTGTGCAATCTGAAACACCTTCAACAGCAATTCATCAGCAACAATCTCTACATGATCAGTCCTCATCTCTGAGTTATAAGACTTTCATCTCAACAACGAATGCTCTTCATCATAAAGCAACCAGGCTTCATCCATAATCTTCAACACAAGAACCCATGTATCATTTCATTATCATGAGTATAACCAGAATAATGCTAACAGTGCAATCATCAGCAGTCAGATGGATGCTCCCCCTGGACTTCTGCTCCAGATCTTCAGCTATCAGATAAATTCTCTCATCATCAATGCATACGCGTCTGTGTTAGCTGGAACTCACGTGTATACGCGACTTTGTTTCATAGAACCCGCGTATGGAAAGTGAAGCATAGAAAATTTTCATCTTCCTTCATTTCCTCCTGAGCTTGTACCTCCTGTACCTGTCCTTTCACATCAGACGCGCTGTCAGAAGTAAACATAACCAGAATAAACAAATCAACCTTGAGAGTCATCATTCATTTCTCCCCTTGTGACGATACATTACTAGATCTCATAATGTATCTCACATCATTCCTGCAGTCAATAAGAAAGGTCAGCTTCAGAGGCGGATGACTGCAGTAGGGTCATAATTCCCTACGTTTCTGATCGGTCCTCCTTCTTTTTCCAAATTTTCTTGAGCTTTCCAATTGTGTGCTGAAAATTGTCCACTTTCCCAGATCTGTTCATCCTACATTCTCTTTCTACATGTCCATACTTGTTACAAGAATAACATCTCATGTGTCCAGAGAAATAAACATAAGAATCATAATGAGTATTTCTATTCTTCCTCATTTTACAATCAACTGCTTTATGTCCATACATGTTACATGAGAAACAATATCCCCTGAAGAAACTAGAGTACCTTTCTGAGTAGAACCTGTTTTTTTGTGGCTGAAATGATCTGCTCCTGCAATTTGCTGCAACATGCCCATAGTTATGACATTTAAAACATTCAACGTTCTTGAATGAATTCCTTTGAGAATTCATGATTGTTGGTTGATCTTTTGACTCTTTCAACACTTCAGGTTTTACATTGACTTCCTCTGAATTTTTAGCACTTCCTTGTGAGCTAGATTCTCCTTTAACGGTTTCATGGAAACCAAGACCAAGTTTGATAGCAGGAGACCTTTGATTACTCAGAATATTGTCCAAAATGTTAGTACTATCTTGAAACCTCAAAAGTTTAACCTTTTCTTCTAATTTGCCTTTGAGAATGTTTACCTCAACCTCCAAGGCTTGACATTGTTTTGTCATGCTTTCTTCTTTCCTTTTTCCATCTTCTACTTGATCCTTCAGATTTAGAATCTCTTCTTTCAACCAATCTTCGTTTTCTTCACATGTTTGTTGTAGCTCTTCATTCTTCTTATTTGATTTTTCCAGATCTTCTTTGAGAGAGATGATTTCTGCTTCAAGGGCTTCCTTTTCAAATGACAGAGGTTCTTCATTCTTCTTATTTGATGCTTCAAGATCTGTTTGTAGAAGGATGATTGCAGCTTCAAGTCCTTCATTCTTCTTGCTTGATTTTTCGAGATTTGCATTTAGATCGTTGATTTCTGCTTCTAGTTCTTTAATTTGATTGGATGCATAAGTATGAAACCTTTGATACTTGTCCACCTGTCCATTCAACATTTCTATTTGATCTTTCATTTGAGAGATCATCTCTTTGTAGGTAGAATCTTTCGTATTGATTTCCTTTTGTTGTTCTTCAACTTTGATCTTGATAGCTTCCACAACTTTACTATCTTCACTATTGTTTGCACAAAGAAGAGTATTACAAGTGGCCTTCTTCTTTTCCTTCTTTGCCATGAGTATTTGTAGAGCTTCGTCAGAAACTTCTGGATCCATACTATCACTTTCACTGTCATAATCTTTGCATATGCAATTAAGTAAGAGACAAGAACAATGATTAATACCTGGTTCATCTTCTTCAATTTTTGCTATACATGATTTCTGAGGTATCTTCTTGTTTTGAGTAGCCTTCTTCTTTTTCTTCTTAGCCATGAGCACTTTCAGATCTTGGTCAGAATCTTCTTCATCTTCACTGGACACTTCATCATCATCTTCTTTTGCATAATAACTCTTTCTCTTTTCAAATTGTTTCCCTTTGACTTCTTTTTCTCTATAAGGACATTTAGCAGCATAGTGACCAACTTTTCCACACTCAAAACATTTGAAGGGAAGCTTACCTTTGAATCTTCCAGTACCTAGTTGGAGCTTTCTCACGAAATTCGCTTCTTCTTTCTTCATCGGATATATAGCTGGATTCTTTGACAACTTCCTTTTCCTTTCCTTTTGTAGATGCCTTAAAAGTAGCTTCTCTTATTTGAGAAGGACCTCCTTGTCTCATTTCAAAAGCAGTCAGAGTACCATGTAATTGAACAATAGTAAGTGTTTGCAGATCTTGCCTTTCTTCAATAGCTGAAACTTTAGAGTCAAATTTTGAAGTCAAGGATCTTAAGACTTTTTCTACCAGAGTAGTATCAGTTATGGTTTCACCCAAATTTCTCATCCGATTTACAATATCATCTAGACGGAGAAAGAAATTGGCAACACTTTCATCACTATGCATCTTCAAATTTTCATATTCAATTCTAAGAGTTTGGAGTTTTGCACTTTTTACCTTTGTATCTCCTTCATAGCTCGGAATGATTTTGTCCCATATTTCTTTTGCTGAATGTAGCTGCATCACTTTAGCAAATTCTGATTCAGACATGCTTCCTAATAAGACATTCACTGCTTTGGCATTGATTTCATACTTCTTCCTTTTAGCTGCATCAGTAGGAATACTTGTCGGATATTGATAGCCTTCTTCCACGATTGCCCATACATCTGCACCAAGACTTTGCAGATATGCTTTTGTTCGTACCTTCCAGAATATCAGATTACTTCCATTGAATAGAGGTGGCTTTATAGACATTACTCCTTCTTGACTTCCCATTGCGACGGATCTCCTTTAAGCGATCAAGCTTCTGCACAAGGACCTGCTCTGATACCAATTGTTGGGAAAAATACTGAGAGGGGGGGGGGGTGAATCAGTATTTACTGCATACTAAAAAATTTTCACTTTTTCATTCCTTAAAACCCATACGCTACTTTCCTTTGGTAAACTCGCATATATACACGGATACCTTTCATTCAACTAGCGTATACACAGAGATCTAAATATGTCATTATTTCTTTGCTTAGATCATTCCATTATTCATTCATCAGATGTTCAATAAGCAGTAAACATGTGCAGTAAGAACAGAATAAACCATCACACAAAGCATCACACATGAACACCAGGATTTTTAGGTGGAAACCCAAGTCGGGAGAAAACCACCGCTGCAGTTGCTCAGCCTTCAATATTTTATTATAGAGAAAACGTCTTACAACATATGTGCTGGCGCAGACTTGACCAGCACTCAGGCACCCACTGCGGCTTCCGTTTACACGACCTCTCTGGAAGGCTCCAACCTTGACTTGTTTGACCTCTCCTGGAAGAGCTCCAACCAACCGGCTTGTTTTTGACCTCTCCTGGAAGGAGCTCGGCCGATCTCGTTATCCGGCCTCACGGAAGGGAGCTTTCTGACCCCCAGTGAAGGCTACAACCTCGGCTACATTGGACACGTTTCATCAATTTTCACCACTTGATCAACAACTTCAATAGAACACCGATTACTGAGCCACATTTCATCATATTTCTGAAGTGGACCCTTTCCAAACTTTTAATCACATGGGAATGCTTAACAACACGGTCAGATAGCGAAACACGTAGACGGATGCGGATATTTCATACCCTTTGTTTCAGCAAACCCTAGTTTGCATACGCACTTTCACTTCACTGATGTCGCGTATATACGCGCTTCCGTCCACACAAACCAGCGTATACCTCAGTGTATATTTTATTGCGCATACACGCTTTCTCTTCGCTGAAGCCGCGTATATACGCACTTCCTCCGCGGCGAAGTAGCGTATAGATCTTCAATCATTACAGAGCAGCATACTTCATTAGATCATATATTTAGTTCAGATTTACCCTTTTACTTCAGACAGATGTTCGCCTAGATGTTCGCCTCATCACAGATCTAAGCCTTCCATAATCAGATCTAGCAAATACAAATGCATTTCAGATCTAGATCCCCTTCTTTATCATTGGTGCATCATACATTCAGATTTATCTTCAAGTGTAACCCTTTCCATTCAGATCTACTTCAGAGAGAAGTATTCATTCAAGCTCAGACATCTTGCACCCTCACTCATGATTTGCACAATGAATTTCTTCTCCTTATATAGGTTTATCCTTTTTCAATACCACGGGTTAAAGCAATACCATGAGCCTTCAATACCACGGGCCAAAGCAATACCATGAGCCTTCAATACCACAGGCCAAAGCAATACCATGAGCCAAACCAATACCATGAGCCTTCAATACCACGGGCCCCTGGATTTGCACTTTTTGAGCGCTTTTTCCCATACACGACTTGGCACGTTCTTTTCCGCGTGCATACGCGACTTCCCCTAGACATATCCGCGTATTCCTTGAAACATACTCTTTTCATCATAGATCTGTCACATGCTGAATTCATTTCTTCATTGTCTTTTGTACACACTGTAGATACATCATATTTTCTTTATCAAGAACATATTCTATCAAGCACAACTTCATCAAGTAAGTTGCCATCATCTTTATCAAGTGGGTTGCCTTTCTTCATCAAGAACATATTCTAGCAAGCACAACTTCATCAAGTAAGTTGCCATCATCTTTATCAAGTGGGTTGCCTTTCAGGGACAACACTCAACATCATAATATCAACAAGCATCATATCACATCAGATTTACATCATTTACCAAGCCCATCAAGTCAAGAATAACTTCATCAGATGTATTGCCATCAAGGACAACACATGCCAACAATATCATGTCTTCATCTTCATTCAGTGGGTTGCCATCAAGGAAAACACTCTGCATCATATTTCCAACATGTCAATCATAGGAGACTCTGAATTAATTATCCAATATATTAATGGTGAATGTTCAACCAAAGATCCCAGATTGAAACAATATAGAGAAACAGTTGTGGAAATTATTAACACCTTTCTACAAGCTCAACTTGCCAAGATCCCAAGGAAGAAAAATTTGCATGCTCACAGTCTTGCAATGTTCGCTAGCACATGTAAGTTGCCTTCTGGACCTAATCATCAGTTCACAGCTGAGATTAGACATAGAACTGCTATACCGGACAATCTAATGAATTGGCAAGTATTTGTAAATAACAATCAGATCAATAGTTTTTTGACATTAGAAAATGAGTTTTCTAACATTAATATAGATGAGGATATAACAATTAGTGAATCTGATCAAGAAAAAGAAAAAAATATAGATATTTCGAGAGAGACTGCAATTCATATGCTTCACCCAACCACATTCACAGAAAAATATATGCAGGATGTGATACAAATGGAATTCGATGAGATCATAGAAGATGAAACCGAAATCATTAATCTGAAAGACAATCATTTGCCCAAAGGATTAACTCCTTTGGAATATCTGTTTGATTCAAATGACATTCCATTTAGACCTAAAATGGAACCTGTTAAGGCTGATATCGAAGAGTGTAACTTAGGAACCCCAGAAAATCCCAAAATGGTTAAATTGTCTAAATCTCTGCGAGAAGATCAAAAGGTTAAATATGTTGAACTTTTTAAAGAATTCCAGGATGTTTTTTCCTGGACTTATGAAGATCTTAAATCATATGATACATCAATCATTCAGCATACAATACCTTTGAAACTAGATCAAAAACCTTTTAAACAAAAACTTAGAAGGATCAATCCTGTTTTACTACCTTCAATTGAAAAAGAAATTAAAAGGATGTTTGAAGCAGGGATTGTAGCTCCTATTAAGTTCTCTGAATGGGTTTCAAATCTAGTACCAACAAGAAAGAAAAATGGAGAAATTAGATTGTGTGTCGATTTGAGAAATTTGAATAAAGTTTCTTTAAAAGATAACAATCCTTTGCCTAAAATGGGCCATATTCTACAAAGGGTAGTGGGATCTTCTAGGATATCTCTACTGGATGGATTTTCAGGGTATAACCAGATTCTGGTTCATCCTGATGATCAAGATAAAACAACATTTACAACACCATGGGGTACTTTTAAATATGTCAAGATGCCATTTGGACTCAAGAATGCAGGAGCTACATTTCAGAGAGCAATGGATATTTATTTTGCTAAAGAAATACATGATTTTCTGGTAATTTATCTAGATGATTTAACAGTCTTTTCCAAAACAGATCAGCAACATTTAGATCATCTAAGGCAAGTGTTTATAAAGTGTAGAAAATATGGCATTTCTTTAAATCCTAAAAAGTCATTGTTTGGTTTGGAAGAAGGAAAGCTCCTAGGTCACATTATTTCTAAAGAGGGAATTAGAATTGACCCTCAAAGAATACAAGAAATTTTGCAGATACCTCATCCCAGAAACATAAAAGAACTTCAAGCTTTCATAGGAAAGATTAATTTCTTGAGAAGATTTATTTCCAACTTAGCTGAATTACTTAGATTGCTTACTAACATGCTTAAAAAAGATTCAAGCATTGACTGGACTATAGAAGCAAAGCAATCATTTGAGGAAATTAAAATGGCTTTAACAAGAACACCAGTTCTTACCAGTCCAAAATTTGACAGAGATTTCATTATTTTTTCATTTGCTTCTGAACATACAATTGCAGTTGTTTTACTACAAAAAGATGGTCAGGGATGTGAAAAACCAATTTCCTTTTTTAGTAAAGCACTTAGAGATGCATCTTTGAAATAAAATATCATGGAGAAACAGGCTTTTGCATTGGTAAAAGCAATTAAAGATTTCAGAGTTTACATATTATATTCTCATGTGATAGCTTATGTGCCTAATGCTGTAGTTAAAGACATCTTGACTCAAGATGGCATTGAAGGCAAAAGAGGTAAGTGGATAGCTACCATTTTGGAATATGATATTGAAATTAAACCAACTAAACTCATAAAAGGTCAAGGTTTAGCTCAACTCATGACTGAAACTAATTTCCAAGCCTTAGACATTAACGAACTGGATGACGAACAGGAGATGGCGACTCCACAGATCAGTCAAGCTTTCTTAGATTCACCCTGGTACACTGATATCATTCATGTTTTATTAAACCTGCAAGCTCCTCCAGGGTTGTCCAGAACGAAAAGAAGATTTTTGAAAATGACATCTTTAAAATATTGTATTTTAGATAGCACTCTATTTTGGAAAAATCATGAAGGAATATTATTAAATTGTCTATTGAAAGATGAAGCTGACAAAGTTCTTAATGAATTTCATGCAGGGGATTGTGGTGGACACCTCTACTGGAAGTCAACTGCAGATAAAATCTTAAGGGCTGGATTTTACTGGCCAACCTTGTTTTCAGATGTTAAGAAATTTGTAACAACTTGTCATAAGTGTCAGATCTTTGAGGGTAAAAGAAAATTGTTACCTTTACCATTAAGACCAATTTCCACAGAAAGACCCTTTCAACAATGGGGATTAGATTTTATTGGAGAAATTCATCCCTCTTCTTCTGGACAACACAGATGGATTCTTACTGCCATAGATTACTTTACTAAATGGATTGAAGCTATCCCATGCAGACAAGCCAATGATTCTGTAATTATAGGGTTTTTAGAAACCAACATATTTTCCAGATTTGGCTGTCCAAAAAAAATCATAGCAGATAATGCTGCTGCATTTAAATCAAATAAAATGATTAGTTTCTGCAATAAATATCATATTACTTTAGGCCACTCAACAGCCTATTACCCTCAGGGTAATGGACTGGCAGAATCTTCCAATAAAAGTCTTATTAATATCATTAAAAAATTATTGGAAGAAAACAAAAAGAATTGGCATAAGAAAATTATCAATGCATTATGGGCAGACAGACTTACAACTAAGAAATCAATTGGGACTAGTCCATATGAATTAGTTTATGGCATTGAGGCAAGATTCCCATCATCTTTAGGAATTCCTGTTATGAAATTACTTCAGGAGGCTCAAGTGGAACCAAATGATATTCAAAGGAGAATTAACCAAACAATTCACTTGCAACAAACCAGAGAAGAAGTGTATCAACGATCCCAAGTCTTGCAGGAAAAGTTAAAGAAAATGTTTGACAGAAGAACTAAAGCAGAAGATTTTCAACTAGGTGATAAAGTCCTAAGATGGGATTCTAGAAGAGAAGAAAAAGGGAAACATGGGAAATTTTATTTCTTATGGAAAGGGCCTTATATCATTCATGCCTTACAGGGGAACAACACATACTTTTTGAAGGATTTGGACAATTCAGAGGCTGAGGAAGGGCCAGTCAATGGTCGAATGCTGAAGCATTATTTTGATCCTATTTACTAGGATATTCTAATTTTTTTTCTAACTTGTACACAATATATCTTTTTCTAATGCATCAGTTTTGATTGGATGGTGACTTCTTGAAGTTGAAGCCCGAAGTGAAGGCCCTAAGCTTCCAAAATTTCACTATCATATATACAATAAAGCTACCAGAAGAAGGAGATTACATGGTTTAGTTTGAAGACATTTTGAGGCAACTGATCTGTTGTTCTTGAGTTTTCACAAGGAAAAGCCATCCCCAAGTGGAGCCAGTGTTAGACTCCTATACCAATAGGTGTCATTTTTCATGATTGTCTTGATTGAAATATGGAATATGTTCAAACTTTTTTCTTGAGCAAAGGTGTTCCATATTCTAAAAAAAACCAAAAAAGTCAAATAATTTAAAAAATGTAAAGAGGGTATACCCTAAAAGAAAAATCAAAGGGTAAAAAGAATAAAATGGTCAAAAAAGTGAAATAAATGAACCCCAAGCAAAAAATAGACCAAGGAAAGTGTGCAAATCCAAATGCCACTACTATTTCATTTTTTGTAAATAAGTAATTGTGTGCAGATTGTTAAAATTTGCCACAATTTATGAAGAGTCAAACTGTATAAACTTGATTCATTCATTTTTTAATTTCATGTTGTAGAATAGTGAATAAATATCTGACCAAACAGTTTAATCTTGGCAGATAAGTAGATAGGTAGAGTTAATAAAAGGTGCTCAACAGTTTAATCTGAGCCCTTGGATGTAATAAGAGTAGTATTAGATAGATTTGCCATGTAAAAGGAAAAGACTGATAAGGGTTTGCAAGTCCAAATGCACCCTAATAAAGAAGAGAAAATGGTAGTGTCAAGTAGATAGGGTAGGTAGATGGTGTTGCAAAGTTTCATGTGATGAATGATGCTGCTAAATGTGTTAATCCTTTACTTTCATCACAAGTAATAAAGCAGAAAATACATTGGAAAATTCACAGAAAGCAAAGTCAAAATCATTAACTTCCCACCTCACTTTCTCCCTAAGAGTTTTACTAATTTCCCCAAAATGCTAAGGTATTTGAAGATTAAAGGGGCTCAAGGCATTTCCTTGACTTTTGGAGGGACCGGACCCTCGGCCTAATAATTAAAAAGACCTTAGTACTTGAGATTATTCATCATTACACTTATTCACTTTAAATCTTTTCCTAAATAAAATCTCATTTTACTTAGGAAAATCATGCCATATTTCATAAAATCCCCTCAAAATTACTTACTATTCTAAATCTAAGTGTTGAAATTTAGATGATGTAATTTACTTCAGAAATCTTCACTTTCTTAGTTATAGTTAAGTATTTTGAGTTTACCTTGTCCTTTGTCATATTAACTTCTGATGTATTTATTAAATCCCTAGTAAAAAGTCCTTATCCTATAGTATATAACTCCTTTTATCTAATATCCCAAAAACCCATCTATTATGATTTTAACCAAAGTATTTATTTCCCATGCATTCAAATAAAAACCCACTATGCAACCCCTTTGGTTAAAACATATCATTATGAATATTTCCGCCCCTATGGTAAGTCAATCATATTGGTTTATTTATCATATAATAAAATATACAAAATACAAAGTTTAAACATATATTTTATGTTTAAAACAAAAAAATAAATAAAACCCCGAGTCTCCGTAACCCCGACCCTTCGTAAATCAATGGGATTAATTAATCACTTGGATTAATTAATAACCAATATCTCCACCAATCAGACGCCGCCCAGAATGATTAATTAACCACTAATTACGTCGGGCCCGCGCGTTAACCTCCGCCAACTCCACGTCCCCTCCACCGTCAGATCACCCTCTATCCATATAAACTATTCCCTACCCTTATGGTTAATAAATCACATTTATTTATTACCATATAATAAGAAATATCGAAAAAGGATTTTAAACATATAGTTTTATATGTTTTAAACGAAAAAACAAATAACTCGTCCCCTTGGCATTTTCTTTCGCCCGAGGTCCTAACTGGAGTTAACATTCCCGAGTTCCACTAAACTCTGGTTTAAAAACCAAATCCCCAATCATTCACCCGTATAACACAGGGATTAATTAATCATTCGGATTAATTAATAACCAAACCTTTTCGCCAATTAAAAGCCGCCCGGAATGATTAATTAAATGTTAATTATTTTATAAACCAGTCGGGCCCGCGCATTAACCCCCATGCCATCTTCCCGTACCATCATCCGTTGGATCATTCCATCATAAATCAACGGTGATCGTTCATTCCGCTGACTATCTCCCATCCGATGATTAACTCGCGGGATCACGGTGGTTTCAAAACAGTGCACCAGCCACGTGTTGATCTCCGAGTGGAATCGCTGCCCCCGCGCTGAATACCACCATCTCCCAAAGAGCGGTGTGGGAATTACCGCTTACCGCCCGGTCCCGGTGACGCGTCCTCTCGTACCGGATGACGTCATCCTTGAAAAAATCAAAATCCCCGTTGACTTGCAAATAAAACAAGATTCCGCATATTTTCTATCATTCTGTCTGTTGAAAGCGATTGCGCCCTCCACACTGAAAATTTGAAAATTGATTTTTAAACTGCCATTAACAGAATTTACTGAAGACCCCCATCATTCCAGTATTCAAGCGTCCATCCATCGTCCATCAGTACCTGTTAAACACAGTTTTCCTTCAGAAAACAGGTATTTACCCTAGAAACTCCCTCTGAAATCTGTAAAAACTTGGTTTTCATTTTTCTTTCATTGAAACAGGTTCAGAATTGATTGATTAGTCTACTCTTCAAATCCCGAAACCACAATTACATTCCCAAACTTGTTTTGTGCCCATTTTTTCATTGAAAACCGAAATTTCCATTTCTGAATCCACAAGAACCAGGAATGGAGATTCCCGTGGCTCTGAATTTTTCACCCTTGTATGCCCCTCATTGAGATTTAGATTATCTTCCTTTAACAATTAAAGAGTATCAGTGGTTAAAGTTTATCTGGTAAAAGTCAGGGTGAAAGTTAAAATGAAGTTACAGAGCAGTCAAAGGTAAACAGTAAAAGTAAATACAAAAGGCAGTGAAATGGAAAAAAGGAAATGAAAATAATTTCACCAACATTGAAGTTTGTCTAAAGTGAAAGTAAAATAGTCAAAAGAACAAAAAAGTGAAAAGATGAAAAACACAATAAGAAGGAATATTTTTGCAGAAATTGCATGTTTAAGTCATAGTTTTGCAGAAACTATTGTGATCAATCCAAGATGAATTTTGAAAAAATGAAAGAGGTTTATGTTCTTAATAGGACCATCTACAAAAATATCTCTCACTTTTCTAACAGCCATTATGGTTTTGAAAATACTGAACAATGTTGGAAAGCACTTTTTGCAGAAAATTCCTGTTAAGTCATCATTTTGCAGAGAATATTATGGCCAATCAGAAATACATCTTACAAAAAGGAAGGAGGTTTTTGTTCCTACGAGACCCATATACAAAAACCTATCTCATTTTTTTCACAGTGATTTCAGGCTGAGAGATGCATGCACATATTTACAGGCCATTTTTCAGACTCTGTAAAACTCTGTTTTACACATATTTTGTACAGAGACTATTGTGCCCAGCGGGAGAGGAATTTTAGGAAAATGAAAGAGGTTTATCTCAAAAACATATTTATCTAAAATAACATCTTTCACTGTTTACATATATATTACTGATTGAGAAATATAAAGGTATCATTGGACCCCAAATTTGCAGAATTGTTGGAGCAGAATTGCACAAAGAAAGGAAGCAGTTAGTTACTTGGATGCCTCATCATCAACTAAGAGTTGGATAAAATTCGAATTATCCTCTTTTTCATCACCTATCCATACAAAATAGTGCCAAATAGATGAATTATTTTGAGTGTCCTTTACTTAAGTTCTATTTATGTAAAATAGTTGGAGATATTTGTGAACTAATCTTGATATTTTTTCAAGATATTTTAGTTTAGAATTTGTATAAATACTTCACTCTTGAAAGTATTTTGGGGTGGATTCTACTACTTTGCTGTGACATTGATATTTTTGGAATAAAATTGTTTTGGAGAAATTTACTTGTGGCTTGCTGGATGACAATTTGAAGCTCAAGACTTTTTGCAGGATTCATGTGTCGGACTGCAGTTCAATAAGTCTTTCTACCCTATGTCTTAAGTTTTATATCTGTTTATAATATCATTGTGACCATTTCTGAATAGTTGACATAAAAGAATAAATCAGAATTTACTTAATTGTACTCTGATTTCTGATGTGATTATTCTTAATTTTTTCTTCTAAATTGGTTATAAGCACGAATTCTTAAATGCTCTTGCTTCGCTAATTTAAACATTTTGATTACTATAATAAATAATTATTCACTGCTCTTTATTTGTAATCATTTCATTTCTTTCTTTTGAACATGTTGAAAGATTCTTAACTGTCTTTCATCCCTTCAAACCCATTCCATCCATTTTAAATTCTAAAAATTGTTCTCTGTTTGGCTATCTTGCCCTGCAAAGCCATCTTGTGTGTAGAATAGAAATCCAGTAAAGCCATCCTTTGAATCCATAGCCCAATGGCCTGAAAATATTCAACCTTGCCCTTAGTTGGCGAATTCCACCATTTTCAAACAAACTCTTGGATTTATAACTAGCCTAAAACTTTGTAAGAACAAAGATAAATTATAAAGAGAGAGCCCTCTCTGGATGCAGATTGGCTAGATTCTGCATCTGAAGGTTGGTTTGTGGTTACCTCGGGTATACTTTCCTTTTCCACAACTTCAAGGAAAACCTGAGTGATAACACCATGGACTAGTCAAATTGACTCATTAAGGAAAAATCATTTCAATATTCCCTTTCAGTCATATGTTAATTCTTCATCACATTAGGAAAGAAACATGTTTATAATATTTGAATTATTTTATTTTGTTTCAATCTACGAATTTTTTTATCTGTGTTAGTGCATCATCAATGTGTTGAAATGGATGAATGACCTTACAAGAGTCACATGTGGTTCTCTCTGGTATGAGTTTCCAATTATATCTCACATTATTTGGGATAAGAGTCCTATCTAGATTCTCATTTGGAAACCATACTTGCTTTGTTTAATGTTGTGGGATATTTGATGGTCATCACGGAAAATGGGGCATGCAAACTAGACTATAACTATATAACTATGGGAATAAAACTATTGAAAACTAACTCAATGGTGAAATATCGATGATGATAGGAAGAAATGAGTTAATAAACACAGCAAAAGTTGTATCAAGATATAATTTATTTGATTTTTTGGCACTAAAAATTTTAAGTTATTAGAGAAAACAAAGAATAGTTAATATTTAATCTAACAAGTGCTCATCGAAGAAATCAATAGTGAAGAATTAGTAGCCATGTGAGAAGAAACTATCTAGTTCACATAATAGTATGTTAGCTAACAACAATAAATCTCATTGAATGCACACAGAAACAAAAATACTCGAGATTAATCTAAAGAAAAAGAAAAATGTATGATGAATCACAATTCTAGTGGTGGACTTTAAGGCTTCTCAATATTATTTTTCAATGGATGTAGAGTAAACTTGATCCTATCTTTCAAACTCTACCAAATTTTACTAAGTACTTGAAAGTTCAAAAGTAAAGAAGTTTGGAATTCAAATGTCTTTCTTCCTAGGAGTTTACATCATTTATAGATTACATTAGTAACTTCCCCTAGGGATTATTGGACTTCCAAAGGGTGGTTACTGTCTCTTCACATTATTATTATTTTCAAATATAGTTAAGGAAAATACTTTGTAACTGCTAGTGACTTAAAAGATAGTTACTATAATGTGATTGGATCTTCTAGAAGAACCCTCTAGAATTCCTGAAGATAGGATACCCAGATCTCATGATAGGAGTAAATCATATTAATCATATTGGGTAAGAACCCTTCCATGATGACATGGTATTAAAAATTTCTTTGTGAGAGGGATTTTACATATTTCTTGAGTGATACCATGAAGGAGTTTAATATTTTTGTTTTCTTGAGGGATCTACAATGTGTCGCTTGAGGTTGTCTTTTGTGATTTTTTTTTGGATACACTAAAATAAAATTCTATGGCATTCAACATATCTTTCATCTTCCCACCTACTACTTCATACGGCTAAGATTTTCCTTTGAATTTGATGCTTGGCATATTATTCATCCTGATTAATCTCTCACCTAAGGAATAATTTTGTTTATACTAAGTTATGAATCTAAAGGTTTCTTTATCCAACACTTCCTAAATTTTTTGGGCTCTATTGATAGCTATGGAGTTGTATGTCAATTCTTCTTCACTAATAATGAGAACCTTGAATTAATCCTTTGGATATTCCTTAGGAAATTTCTCTATCTATTTCATAGCATTTTGGATTCCTTGAAGTAGATTACCTCTTTCCTTTTCTAATTCCCAGAGTGGTAGTAGCTATTTGAATATCTTTTGGAGCTAATGGATGTACGAATAGAGTTTTTTTACCATGGCCTTATACGATTCATATAATTCATATGCACAAGACCTATACTCTTCCATGTAGGTGCTCCCTTTCTTTATATTTTTGGTGTTGGCCTTCAATATCTTGATATGGTAATCTAGCTTTTTTATGCAGTCATCCTTCTACTTCAGTTATGCTATTCAAGGAGATCTTTCACATTTCTCTTAGTGCTTGAGATTTTTTTTTCGCCTAATAACGCCATAGCAGGTAGATCCTTTCTAGTGTCCAATACAATGGGCCTTTATTTCATGACTAATACTAGAGAAAGGTGTGTAGTGAAATTGAAATGGTGTAACCAATGAGTTAACTTTAAAGAGTCAATATCAGCATGGTATGGTTTGATGTCAACCTTCACTTCCATCGTAAACAAGGAATATGAATGGTTCATGAAACTCTAATTAGTTTGTTACCTTTCAGGTTTTTTCTTTGAATCCATCTATATTTCTTCTCAATTCCCTGGTATCCCCTCTGATATGACCTCTCAGTTGGAAATGTTGGAAATATTGAGATGGGGGTGAATCTTTATTTCTCTTTAATTAGTTAATTTTAATTTCATAGAGCATTAATTTTCATTAGCATTAGATAAAAATAAAGGAATCATCAACACCATTCAACAATGCAAAAAAATAAAGACAGTACACCAAATATTTTTAGGTCAAAACTCTTCCGAGAGAAAAACCACCGAACACTTCTTAATATTTGTCTTCAATATTGTACATCAATTAGGAAGCTCCAACTTCCAAAAATTTTAGCTCCAACCCCCTGTTTTGCAGGCTCCAACACCCTGTTTACTAGCTCTGACTGTAAGGATGCTCCAATTCCCTAGTTTACAGGCTCTAACCTGTAGGAGGCTCCAACGCCTTGGCTTTTACTAGCTCTAACTAGAAGGACGCTCCAATGCCCTGTGCAGGCTCTAACCTTCCCTAGCACCACCCTGTTGCCCTAAAGATAGAAGATAAAAGCGTGAGATAGATTATTTTATTCATCCATTCCTTTTAATTTCTACATTACGACCATTGTTTTCAATGACTTTGTTGTCTCTATTGTCAATGTTCTGCTATCGCAGCACTACTAATTCTTCTGTACAAATGTTCAACCACATCAACCATCACATTGTCATGCAATCTATAAAATGTACCGTACGACCTATATCCACTTTCTTTCAAACTCTGTTAATGTTACTGCAACCTTTATCACCGACTAGTGCTCATATGCATAATCCAATGTGCCACAAGTATGTCCAACTTGAATTGTCTCAATTGTTATACCAAAATCATGCAAGTTCTCATTGTAGTCTCAAACCCTAGATGCTAAGTTCAACAATATGCAAGTGAACTAACAATACAAAAATCATCCATGTAGTGTTAGCAAGCACTATCATTTCTATTACTCTAACTACTGCAAATACCTCAACAAGGTTTTCCCTTGAGTTCTAATGTGAATGCTTCTTTTGATTTTGGCTTCAATAAATCATAAAACATATAATGAATAATTGTTCTACATTTTCATACTTTCCTGGAATTGTTCTACAAATCAACTGGTTCTGGTGCTAGTGCTACAAAATCGCTACTTTCTGCCGAATGTTTATTCAACAAAATGAAACTTCATAAAAAAATAAAGTTGGTTTCATGAATAGGAATACAGATCTCTCAATATCAAATATTAATCAGCAGTCTCTCGGCCAGTATAACAAAATACATATTAATTTGATCTAGAAATTAATACACGTATGAAAGCATAATTATACACATGTACATTGTATTCATAGAATTGTGAGGCATTTCACCATGGTCGTGTCAAATTTTAATTTCAAATTGATGACTCAACTGTCAGATTCCCTTTGATATTTGTGGCATATATACATTATTACGTTTGCATATGTAGCATCCACTACACTCCTACTTGGTCTAGTGTTGGATTTCAATCTTATATATTTGTACTTAGAACTCTTGCTTATTTTTGATCTACTGGCTCTATTGAAAGGGATTTCGGGTATAGATCACAATTACGAACATAAACACCTGGAGAAATAAATAACTCACTATTGTATTTCACATATGCTTATGGTTTTTGTATATACATGTTGTTATGTCCTCCAATTTTGATGTACATGCAATAACTAGAGTTGCACTAAAGATAACTAAGGCTAACTATGTGCATGTACACCAACATCCCCCCTTAAGCATAACTTATGTGAGTGTGATGCAAAATTAATGAGTCCCAAAAACAAGGCCATTTTAGATACCCATATACAATGCATGAAAAGAGGAAAGAGGGAAAACCCAGTGGGAATAAAACCCCTCCTCAAAATATAATGCAAAAAGTAGAGAAAAGACAACTATTAGGTAGTTGTGTCCTTCACCTCGAGACGATTTTGCAAAAATTGAAACTTCTACTCAGTGAAAGGCTTGGTGAAGATATTAGCAGTATGCTCAGAACTAGGATAGTACTGAAGATCAATTAACCCATCATAAATGAGTTCTATAATGAAGTGCATGTGGATATCGATGTGTTTGGTTTGCTTCCGCTGCACTATATCTTGACAAAACTTTAGTGTGATTTGATTATCGCACCAGCTAACATTTGGATGATGGACATTAATCCCAGTCTCAGATAGGAAATGTTGTATCCAGATGGTCTAAATAGTGGCATTGACTTCTCCTCTGTACTCGTCCTCTACTGATGATAAAGAAATGATAGCCTACTTCTTGCTTAACCAACAAATTGGGTCGGATCCCAAGCTAAGTACATAATCAGAGGTGGACTTGTGATCAATGTTGTTGCCAGCCCAATCTGAATCTGTGAACCCAATGAGATCCAAAGAAAAATTTGTTGCATAATGAATCCCATAAGTGATTTTTTCCTGGACATATCGAAGGATGCACTTTCTAGCTTTCTAGTGTAACTCATGTGGCTCCTGCAAGTATCTGGAAATTTCTCCTACGACACATGAGAGATCAAGATGGGAGTGAGTGAGATAAATAAGACTTACCACAAGCTGATGGTACAATGTGAAATCAACCAATGGTGTTTCTTTTCCATTCTCAAGATTTATCCTTGATAAGAAAGGTGTGGTTGTTGGCTTGCAGTCACTCATGTGAAATCGTGCCAAATGATCTCTAGCATACTTTGTTTGAGAAATGGTAATCCCAGAACCACTCTAATTGATCTCTACTCCAAGGAATAAATTTGGCAAGCCCATGTCTGTCATAGAAAACCACTTATGCAATGCAGTGTTAATCTCAGTAATGGCAGAAGATGAACTACCTGTTATCAAAAGTTCATCTATGTAGATTACTATGATAAAAAAGTAGTCATTTTTCTTCAAAAAATAAACATTGGAATTAGATTTGCAGCATACAAAATTTTGAGATAATAAATAGGAATCCGTATTTTCATACCATGCTCTAGGTGCATGCTTGAGGCCATAAAGAGACTTCTTTAGTTTGCATACTAGAGATGAATTTTGCATGTATCCATGTGGTTTCTCCATCTATATTTCATCCTCGAGATCACCATGAAGAAAGGAATTCTTCACATCCATATGATGCACCTCCCATCCTCTTTCTGCTGTAATGGAGAGAGCTAGCCGAATGGAATCCATTTTTTCCACTCAAGAAAAAGTCACATCATAGTCAACACCATGTACCTGGAGAGAACCTTTTGCTACCAACCATGCCTTATATCGACAAGCTTGGCCATTTTCTGCTTTCTTGGTCTGGTAAATCCACTTGCACCTCACAAGTTTACGATTGGAAGGTAGCAGAACCAAATCCCAAGTCTAGTTCTCAATTAAAGAGTTGTATTCCTCATCCATTGCTGCTTCCCATTCAAGATTTCCAACTGCTTCTGCATAAGTCTATGGATCATATGCATGCATCATACAAGCATGCATGGGCATGCATGGCTCCATAGCTAAGAGTGCTTGTGGATCTTCCTACAACTGAGGTATAGAGGTAGGATCATCAAGGAGATCACTCATGCTACACCATTTTTGTGTTGAAGGTGGTCTAGAATCTTCCAAACTACATGAGGAAGTATGATCTCAATGTTCAAAAACTGGTGGTCCAACAAGTGTCACAGGTGTTGAGCTACATTTTTGTCCATGTTTTTATAGGTTTTTATCAAATAAATACATGATTATACCTAGTGTTTTAATAATTAGTTATCCATTATGTTGTTAATTAGAGGCATTTAAAGACAATAGCTATCAATTTATAAATCCCTGTTATTGGTTAATTTGATGAGTATTTTTAATAAATTCCTTCTTGATGGCATGTGAATAAGTATTGCTGGAATTCTCCTCGAAGTGTATTTGAGTACAGGATGGTCATTCTCAAATAGGATATATGTAACCAAGCGTAACATTGCAAATGTCACTGAAGCTTTAACAAACAATTGGATTAAGTTTATTCAACTCTTGCTACGATAAAAAGGCACTTGACTGAGAGGCTTCAAAATGTGGATGCAAAGTTGGATGAGCAAAAGGACATATCAAAATTAATCAAAGATGAGGAAAGGAAAATGCATCGTCGACTCAAGCTCTCACTAGTTGGCTCCTGATCACTAGTAGTTTTGGACAACTGAAAAAGAAGGGCCACGCAACTCTTGCATCATTCCAACAAAGGTAGGTGCATAGATTCAGCATAGAGAAGGGAAGCAAAACATATTACGGGGAATATTTAGTTGTTGCGCCAATCATGGGATTTTTACCATAATATTTTATGCTACTGCACATTTCACTTTTAACGAAAACGATATCAAGCCAAAGAAAGTTAAAACCCAAAAATTTCAGGTGACATATTTGAAGGATGGTGGTCCTGGATCGCTTCAAGCCAAATGAAAGAAAGTCTAGAACGAAGAACATATTTGAACAAGACTTGGTTGGATAGCCTCAAGTTACTTTTATTTCGTCGTTAGAGTCCGAATTAGTTGGAAAAGTTTCCAGAAGTAATGCCTCTTCGAATCAAATTGCAACTGTTTTGAACTGGGCTTCCTCTTTTTTACAAAGTTTGTTAAATCAAATCTTTTTTGGATGGAAATAAGCCTGACACATTCTAAATTAAATTCAACAAAAGTTTCAAATATGGTATGTGAGGAATTTTTTTGGATGTACTTAGTGTGAGTCTGTCAATTAGATAAGAATCTCTGGATGATACATCTGTGAGCAGCTCATCATCATGCTAAGAAGAAAAGAGCAGTTGGACTGCACCTTCTAGAAACAACAACATTCCACAAAAAGAGGAGCGATTTCTCCAATTTGACATTTTGTTTCAAAACCAATTCTCATTCTAGAAAATTGTAAAACCAATAATCTTCTCTATTTTTTGGTTGAAGCTCTAGTTTGCAATTAAAAATGTATTTATATCAGTTGTCGTAGTCGATGAGAGGGGAGTTGATCGATTAGATAGGAGGTAGTCCGTCCATCAATTGGGAAAGGCATATACTCACTGAGTCCAGCAATTAAATTTCTCATATATAAATCAATCTCTTCTGAAAATGTCAGGAGGGTGCAGAATTAGAGAGTCTGTCCATCAATTAGAAAAGGCGCAATTAAATTCCTCAGGTGTAAAAGTCAAGCTTCTCATGGTCGATTTTCTCAGATATAGATCCGACATCAAATTGCCCAGTACAATAATTGTAATGAAGCAGTAACAGATGATGTACTTGTTGATTAATATTTGATTCGATGTTCTGATTTAATTTAAGAAAGTTTGGCTTCTGCATTTGTTTTTTTATATAAGCATTGTAATTTTTATTTTTAAACATTGAGTTAGTTTAGGAATTGCTCCAGGGAGTGGCAAGGATCCATCGCAACCTGGAGTCGAGTCCCTCATTC